>JANRGW010025186.1:0-35634 GCA_024733675.1 Psilopsiagon aymara | reverse complement strand
TCTTATCTCAACCTGTGGGAGTTGCATTCTTTTGATTCTCCATGTAGCAAACTGCGTGGCTGATTTACAGCCTAAACTACGACAAGCTCCTTCTTCAGCTGGAGACAGAGTGGGGCTTGGAGAAGACATGATGCGACTTATTCCCAAGAAGAGCTGAGGAAGCTGTCCAAGAGGATTCTGTGGGAAAGGCCCAAGGGAGATCAGGAAGGCACAAAAGACGTAAGCATTTGTCTGGATCATGGTCTGTCAGGAGCTTGAGGATTAAGGGATTAAAGTTTGGATGCGCAGAGTAAGCAGGAGAAGTAAAATGCCTGAGCTATACTAGACAATCTGCAATCAGTCCTTCTGTGTGAGGACTAGGAGTGCATGGCAGCACCCCATCCCTTCCTTAGCCCTTCTAAAGAAAATCCCAGGGCTATGTGAGCAAAGGTCTACCTAGTTTAGAGAGGGAGAAGAGTTATGAATACATGAAAGAAGGCTTTTTCCCTATGTTGAGAAGGCTAGACCACATGTGACTATTGCAGGTGAAATGGGTATGTGATCTGAAGGAGGAGAGAGGAGCATGAGTAAGGAGGAAAGCTGAGGCCTTATATTGAAAGGGAACTTACACTGTACAGAAATAACTCTACAAGCAAATTCAATCTGTTCTTAAATGAGTGGACATCCACTCAGCTTTCTCTATGTTATGTGCTTTAATGAATGTAATCATATCACTAGGAAAAAAAGAAAAGACTGATGTGGCTATTTCATACTGTTGGTCAGGGAGTAAGTGATGTTTATTAGCTCCTCACTGTAGGAATAATAGTTCAACATCTCTTGTAAACATGAGAGACTGAGGCTTTTAAAGTATTTAACTATTCACTTTTAAAAATGAGAACCAACCACGCATCTTCTTGTAATAAATGCCTTTCTTTCTGTGCACATTCTAGGCTAAGCATAATAAGGATTTTTACAAGTGAAGGCACTACAGACAGAACTTGAAGCTGTTACGAATAGTATAGTGGAAAATTTCCCCAGGCAGCTGATCTAATTTTGATTGTCAAAAAAAAATCTGTGTTCAGCATGAAACTGCCTGTAATTGTAGCCCTAGTGATCTTTTTCACAAGTTATTAAAATGAGTTTTTAGTCACATCATGATAAAGTTGGCAATAAAGACATTAGAAAGAAGGGGAAAAAAAGATCATTCTTACGTGGCTGCCTTCTTAGAGTCCCCCAGTCAAATTCTAACACAGCAGCAATAAAAATACCATATTATTTCCTGCTGGTCGGCAAAAGGAAGCTGTCCTGCAGAATCTGCTTCCTGGCCATCAGAAAATGCTGGCATAGAAACACATCTAAGTTTGCACAAGGGAGGATTGATTAGTGTAAATCTCTGCAGCTCAGTAGTACTGCCCAAATCCTTTACTGAGTGTTGAGGTGTATTTCATAGAGTTGAAGTATAGAAATAAAATATTAAAAGGTTGTATGTCTTTAATTGCCAGTCTATTTTCCTGAATACAATTATCCATTATTTTAACTTCCATTCCTTGTGCCAGAGCTATGTCAGCATGGAGTCACTGCAGCGAGACGTCTGTTTCCTTAAGTGGTCATTTTGCCTGAGGAGGGTCTAAAGGATTGTATCTTGAAATTGTTTATCTGTGCTGATTACAGTAGAGAAACAAAAAATATCCATAAAATCAGTTGTTAATCTTAGCCAGGAAATAAGTTACACTGAGTCACTAAACCTGGCAAAGGTAGCTGTTTAACAGAAGCTACTCTGAGCCAATTCCTGCGTATACTTCACTGAAGCATAGCCATAGACTTTAATTTAGGTACAAATGCCAAATTAAACATCTAATTGACTTTTCTTTTACACTAAGTTGCTCTGACTTTGGCTATACGTTGCTATAGGTATTGCTATAGATGCTATTAAACCAAGTATGAAGCCTGGACAGTGCTAATTTCAGTGGGAAAAGAGCACCATTTCAATGCTATTCATTCTGCTGCAGTAAGAAACAATAAAATAAAAAATCCCTTACAGTAAATGTCCACATTGAGAACTTACAGAATCTTGTTTCTTTTCTACATCGCGGGGTGGATAATCATACAATATTTGGTTAACTGTCATTGTGGTGGAAATGCTTTTGGGAACATAATTTTCTATCGCGCAACAGACTTTCAAATCTGTTTTAACATTTTATTCTTGGATGTGTAAACAAATTCTGAGAAGCAGGCCTACTAAACCTTTCATTCCTCTGTCATCCTACTAATGCATCACAGAGAAGTTATTCTCAGCTTTCACTGAAGCCATTGTATTTCTAATCCACTTCAGTCTGGGAAAATAACACCCTGCTTTAATTAAGAGAGCAATGAATGTAAACTGACTTCAGAGAAGAGCTAAACTCCTCTCCCACTCTGAAAATTCATACGCTGAGTGATGTGCAGCAGAAATTCTTATACCTGAACAACTTGTTAGCACTGACCTATTATGAGAGGATGAGAGTCTGATGGTATGGCTGCCAACTCCATTCACTGTGATTTACGCCCATGACCCTGAGAGGAGAATCTGGTCCCCAGTTTCTCCACTGCTTCTCAGCTGTTGTCAAAGAGAATACATTTTGCTAATCGAACATCTCAGCTGCATGAAAAAGGAGGCTTTCTGAAAAATGTGTTCACAGGGTTCAGTCTGTTTCTATGATATCTATTTGCTCTCCCTCAAGATCTCAGTTTTACAGTCCCTGAAATATCGTTGGGGGATAAGAAAGGGTTTGCACATTTCTCAGTTCTCTAAATCTCTTTTTTGCAATGGAATAGCTGCACATTTTGTGAGGCAAGAAGCTGAAGAAGAGGACTCCCCATAAGGAAATCTCAAGCAGACTTTAGACAGGCAAAATGCACGCAGAGCATGGCTGGGCCTATGAGGTTGCTTTCCCTAGTCTTAAAAAATACACAGAAGTGGTCTGATAACTGTTTCATGTTTCGCCTGTGAGATGCTTCCAGGAGATCATGGTTTCTTTTAGCCCATGAATTTGGTCCAGATACATTATGAGCAGCAAAGGCTATAAAGTGAAGCTGGCGCAGACCATGGCAGGTCACTTATTAGGTATCAGCATGCAACAAGAGGCACTCTGTGGAAGGGAGAGTGGGTGTTCCTTGGCATATTTACAGATACCACTCTCAGGTGTGGCCCCCTCATCAGAGATGGATGCTGTCTAAGGAGGTAATTCAGGAAGGAAGCCTGGAAGCATGTGGGTGTGAGTCCTGCCCCAGGGAAAAAGGGGAATTGTTTATTTCAGCAGTAGGAAAAGAGCTGGCTCTCCATTAGGGTTAGGCCATTTATTTCCAACAAATAGAATATTCACTGAAAACCATGATTTTTGTTGGCCTGAAATTTGCTTGAATTCAACCCACATCTGCAGAGCTGTTTAAGCTGTTTGTTTTTTCTGTCTCCAGAGGTCAATGTGCATAGATTTATTTCCTCAGGGCTAGGTGTGAGTCTGTGGATGGGGATGGCCTCCCCAGTCACCCAGCAAGCTGAATCTTCATGGAAGCTGTGCAAAGCTCAGCTTCAGCTTTATATCTCCTCTGAGGAGGTATGAACATATCAGTCCCACCAACCCAGTAACTGACCCTATCACCATGCTCTAGGGCAGGGATTTCTACAGAGCTTACCACCCATAGTGCACAGGTTGCTTCAAAGTGACAGAAGCAGAACCTAGTCCAATAACACATGCCCAGAGAAAGGGGTCTTGGGGTATGTATACAAACAGAACCTCTGGCAGTAGCGAGCAAGGGGCTCCCAGCAAATCTCTTTTCTTGCTGCAGGCTCCTTTCACAAATAGAGATTGAGCAAGGATGGCTCCGGTGCCTGTGGCATTTTGGTATCCACCAAAGAGGCAAGACATGTATAGTCCAGGCCTTCTGCTGGTGGCTTTTTAGGTTGTTCTATATGAAATGAAATGGTGACATCAGGACCAGCATGAGAGTTCCCTGTGGTTTGGGATCTGGGTGCCCTGCTGGGGCAGAGTGTCCCATCCCAATATGGGGAGGAGGCAATGAGCTGGAAAGTGAGGCAGAAGGGCACTGCTGTCTCTCCTCCTTCATTACAGCCCCATTGACTTTTTCAGTCTTGTCCACAGCTTTTGCTTTCAGAGAGATGTCTCAGATGAAGCTGTGATATTTTTTAATTGAACAGCCTTTCTACCAAAATGAAGCCTTACTTTTGGTTGGCAGGGTTCAAACTGACGAATAGCTTTGGTTTAGTTCTGAAGTCTGAACTGCCTAATTTGGGGTTTGTGTTTAATTTCATTTGCTTCAGTGGACAAACTGAAAAAAAAAATCTTATACCCCTAATCACTTATGAATTTATTTCCACTAAATGATCCTTATCCAGACACCGTCAGGTTTTTGTTTGGTTGTGCTGAGCCAGCAATCAACTGACTGAGCTTGTGTAACAGTGTTTTTTGTAAGGATGTAAGATCAGTGTCTCCTGATTTTTGATTGCTGGTTGGTTTCTTGGCTGGTTGTTAAAGTATTGAGAAGTTCTGCCTTACTTACTTACTTATGTCAGATTTTGCTGATATAACCAATCCCAGTGTCACCAGAGGGACGCAAGCACAAGTCCCCTCAGTTTAAGAGAGGAAAAGTTTCAACTACAGTCTTCTGACCTTTAAAGTGTACTACAAAGACTGTCTATTTCCTGGGGCTTTTGAGGAAGAATTGAGGGAATGAGTGGGACAGGATATGTTTTACTGCTTTGAATTACTAGCTGGCTAAGTTAATTTAATTTTCTTTTGCGTGAGCTCTGTTATGTTGTACTTATATTTTAAACAACTAGTAATGTGCCGAAAGCTATGGATAGTCATTGTCCTTTGTATTTGGTTGTACTTAATAAAATGAGAACAATGGGAACAAAAAAAACTTAGAGGTGAGCCATAAATAAGCATTATTTTGTTTCTTACAGACATGTTTTAGTTTCCCAGCTGTAACAGGAGATATAAGCAAGGCAGTTAAACATCTCCTGAACAACTGGGAAACAAATAGCTCTGGGTTTGTTACTGTCTGAAATAAAAACCTTATCTTTTTTCCTAAGCAACTAACAAAAACCACTATTTACTGCTCCTGTGATGTTTATTTTGTTAATAGGATTGTTGAAAGAGATAATAAGAAATTAGCAGGGTCTCCAGTGGAAACTTTTGATATGTGACAGCTGGTCAGCTGAACACAGAGTTGTGCTTCAAGCCAGCCATATGAGCAAGACATATCGTACTATATTTGACAATAACAGGAAAACAGAGAAACCTCAGCGAATCTTCGGAGGAGAACTTGGTTTTTAAATTTTACATTGAGCCAAAGAGCATCCTGTGGTTGGTATAATGCAATGACTGTGGTAAAACAGCACCACTAATTTCTTTTAAGCTTTGAGTTTGGAGCCTAATAGGTTGTGGGGGTGGGTTTTAAGTGCTTTCTGAAGGAGAAAATACTGACACTTCCACCTGTCAATACTAAAATTTTGTGGGCAAATTTCATGTGTTCCCATCTGTCATATTCCTATCTCCAAGAAGCTTAGATACATTATGGGATGCTCCATCTCCCTCAGACATACCGTTAACCACAGCCAGCTTGCCCTGACCTCCATAAAACCCCGTCAAGTCTGACAACAGCCTGAAGTCCTGGCATCTTATCCTGTGTTTGTTGTACTTCTTTTTCTCAGTAATTTTTTGCCCAAACAATCTACTTTTTTGAATCCCATCCAAGCTGGTATGATTTATAGAGATAGTTTTGCTGCATTGGTTTGGAGGATCCTTGCACATACTTATTGCATGCTTGATAACCTGTGGAGGAGGACCTCTAGAAATCCATGTCTAGCACCTCTGAGAGACTTCTTTGCACCTCCCTAGTGATTTCTGGAGGAAACTCTCACATTATTTGTGGTCTGAAATTATTTGTGAATAACATATGAGGACAAACAACCTATTGTGTGTCAGGAAGTATGCAGTCTGCATAAATGCCCTCCAGTTTTCTGTTCTTTCTTTTCATCAGGAGCACCTGTATATTGCTAAACAGCACATAAATCTTAGCCTATTTGCATTTTACCCACAAAGTCATCTAATGAGTCTATGCTTTATTTTTATAAACATTTTATAAGCTGCCTGGAGGCTTCTATGTGCTGGCAGACATAATTTTTGGTTGAAATCATCTCACATTTCATTAAAAAAAGTGTTCACCATTGATATTCTAAGAATGAATTTTTGTCTTTGTTACATGGCTCATCAAACAAATGGTTCCAATTCTTCAGATTTAATGTTAGACAGATGTCCCGTTAGACAGATATTACACTTTTTGGAATTCTGCGTGTTAGAGGATATATTTTTGCAGGCTGTGCTGCACATCAGACAAAAACCTTGTCCAAAAAGATGTAAAATAACACTTCTGAAGCCTTAGTATTCCAAAACCAGAGATGCTATTGCACACTCTTGGCCAAAGTTAAATGAGAAGGCAAGCAGCACACTGGAGCATTTGGGATTTAAGTTCCTCATTACGAGCTCAGGACTGCAAGTTGATTAGCACTCTGGACCCAATCCAGAAAAGCACTTAGACTGAGAAAGTCTATAGGAGTTGGGTGTTTAATTCCTTCAAACCTATTTTGAAAATCTTAGCCTTGAGCATTTATTGCCGTAGGTGTATTCACATGTCTAAATTAAGCAGGTTGCTGGCAGGAAGCTGGAAAGCTTATCACCAAGTAGCTTCAAGTTCCATTCATCAGGTTCCTCTTGCTCTGGGGAGTGATGGCAGTGCTGGACACTGCTGACATTTTCCTTAAAGGCAGAAGATCTCTTCAGGCTCAGCAAGGTGTCAGGAGCTAATGACAAGCACTGAGCGCTAAGTGACATTGTGAGAGAGGCTGAGAAGCTAGAAAACCAGGCAGGTGAAGAGACAGAGCAAGGATTATCCAGAGACAGGACTCACCCTTGGAACTACGCATAGCCCCTGCCTGTCCTGATGTGGGTTTTAGAAAAATGCTTGACCTTCTAAAGCTCACCCACACTCCCCAAGACAAGGATGTAATTTCTTTCTCTCTAAATCTTCGTTTTGTCTTCAGTCTTATTTCTTCGCTGTTTCCTCACATGAATGGAGCTCATCAGCTCTGATGACTTCTAAACTACAGCCTACTGCTCCCGCATGCCATAGGATTACCAGTCATCAAAGAAATGTGACTTTTGCAGCTCTCACATTTCTTCACAGTGGTTTGTTTGACAAGGAGAGATAAAGATAGGAATGGTTAAGATTATGACTGATCACAGGCTAGAGTTCTGCAAATGCAAGTGTTTCTTTCCCTACATGTGAGTGAGCTGCACCCTGAAGGCACAGGCAAGTTCTCCTCCTTGTGTAGTGCAATGCATGCAGTGCAATGGGTCCTTTTAATAGTGCCGTACTTTTCAACTGGAAATAAATTCCTAGAGGGTACATCTAGAGAAGGCAGCTCTGGTATGACTAGGTGATGTGCTCCACTGAAGCTAGTATATTCTTCTTCTCCTTGGGACTAATTAACTCAGATATAATTCTGAGCTAGCAGAGATTACGTAGCTTCCAACACTCGATTTAACTCTTTCACTTGTTTCTCAGGTATCTCTACATAGCGCTGGATTACACCGGTGAGACATATTCTGAGATCCAAAGCAATCCTTTTAAAAGAAATTCAAAGCAAGGAAACTACAGAATGTAAACGGTATGAACTGCTGCACATAGCTGTTGATTTTGTCTAGATAATTTGTTCTGTACCTAGCTTTCATAAACTAACCTCTATTTTTGAATTAGTCTCTTTGTGGCTTATAAATCTGTTCCAAGATGCAAGATCTGTCTTTGTGAAACTGAAAATTAAATAAGAAATACCCACAGGAAACTTGCAGGTTTTTGCTAACTTCTTAATAAAATCCCACAGGTTGAGGAAAATTAATTGAAGAATTTTACCACTTTCCCCACTAACTTTTCCTTCTCCAGGGATTCAGACGCATGGAGTTTACAAATTCATCCACTGTTTAGCTTTAAAACTTCATGAAACTTTGCTTTTTAGTAGAAAGTTAATTAGGAATAGTTCTTATTATACCTTTAATGTGGGTAAGACTCCTGAGGCGCTGTAAACGTTAATTAAGCCCCATAGTACCCTCTGAAGTAGATAGATAGCACTTATCCACAGTTTATCCACAGTTATACTGAAAACAAAGCCTCTTTTCCTCACTTGAGCTTATAATAAACTCCATCCCAATATCAGCAAACCTGCTTTAAATATTAAGCAGTGAATATGTTAAAAAAAAAAAAAAAAGAGGGAAAAGAGCACTACAAAGTATTTCCCTATGTTCCCATTTTTGAAGGCCATGGAATTAGGTTATTTGGTTCAATGTTATTTGCAACATACTGTTATCGCGATCTTCACTGTTCAAAAATTTGTTACCTGTTACATGACGTTTTATGTGTCTATAAAAAATGTAGGCATACTTCCAAAAGGGAGTTTGTATCTTTTTCAGTCCACCTGCCAAAACTTATTTTGGACAGTCTAGACGTTTTTGATCAGTAGCTTACAAGCTGAATGGCTGAATGTTTCTGGGGATTGAATGTATTTGGACCATTCAGGGGTTCTTTGAAGACCTAAGTACAACTGTACCCACATGGCTCTGCTAATAAACTTCAGTAGAAACAGGCATGTAAAAGCTTGATAAATCTGCATCACATGAATATTGTACTGGAATACTGGTACAGTAGTGCTGTCCTAGCATGTTGCAATAGGCAAATTGCAGTCACTGTAAGATTTTCATGTGGTTCTGGTGGATAAAAGCTATTAACATCAGTTGCAGCTTGTAGGGCTGTTGCTTGTGAGCATAAGGGAACAGCAAATAGTGCAGTTGATGCCTTTGAGTGCTGTAAACTGCTGCATTATCAACTCCAGTGTTTCATTCCACTGATAAGAAAAACAGATCCAGAAACGAGTAATCACTTTGAACTCCCACTTTTCCCATCCTAAAAGTTGCTTCCCTTAAATTTCATTGATTTTTGGCATTTCTTAGTCAGCATCCCACAAACCATTTGTTAAAATATCTGTATGCTTCAGGTAAGTGCTTTTGCTCCTCACAGAACCGATAGTTTTTGTGTTCCTTTAGGATTTTTGCAGCTTCAAACACCAACCTGACTGGGCTGATCCAAATCCCATCAGCATAAAAGGAAAGCCTCCTTTTGCCTTCAGTGGGTTCTCGGCCCATCTTCTATTTTGCAAGCAGTAATTGCATTTATATTTACAGACTGCATATAAATTGGTAAATCAAATGGGATTTGCATCCACACAGGAAAACTCTTTTGCCTGTCTTTCCATCTCCATAAGGTGGTATCCACATGGCACCAGCTGGGTGCAGTCCCTGGCTGGTGTTACTCATGTTCCTGGCACAGCTGGGGCCAAAACCACCGGGGCCCCTTCTCCAGAAGTCACTGCACTGCTGTGCCATGGCCTCTGCCTGGAGACTGCTCGGTTTTGTAATATGTGCTCTGCGTGGGGAGTGACTATAGGCAAAATTAGCACATCATCTGTCAGATACTGAAATCTAGGTGTGACTGAGGAAGAGTTCAGCAAGGTCACCTACTGGACTAGTGGCAGAGCTTGGTCTGGCTCAATCTCAGGAGCTCCACTCACTGCTCTTGCTTTAAAGTGCGTAGGTATATAAATGCATATTTTATCTGATAGACCGGGGGTTTAAGAACACTTGCACATACACTGCAAATAATTTCACCAAAACCAAGCCAGCCAATGGAGTATCAGATTAGGATATTTTTTTCTGCTGAAAGGGGTAGGAATCAAGCTGCCAAACTTTGGACCCAAACCTCCCACCCCCTGGCTATGTTCCACTAGTTATTTCAGAGATCTGCTTCATACTACAGTGTAGCAATAATAAAGCTATACATGTGGGCAGGTTAGTAAAAGAAATTAAGTGTAGCCAAGTGAAAAGTGGGAAACAGCTTGTATAGGATGATTTCAATGTGTTTTGACATATCAGTAATCAAAAAAATAAGTATGTCTTCAAGTATTTATCGCAGTAGATAACACTCGCTTATACAAATTATAAATTTTAATCAAACACCATAGCTTTGGCCAAGATTCTCTGAAGATTATGGGGCTATAAGAATAACCATAAACTGGATCAGATCAAGGGTCCAGCAGCCTGTATCCAAGACTTTTAAAAAGATGATTAAGAAAAAGCTTAAAAAGAGGATGAGCATATAACGAAACTACCCTGGACCAGTCTTAAGCTTCAGTGCTTTGTGGTGCAGCTGCTTCCTAAAGCCAGCAGTAGTTTCTGTCTATTTAATAGTGCAAGATGGATTTTTCATCCATGAATTCATCCAATTTCTTTGTGAACTTATGTAAGTTGCCATCATGTGCAACAGCCTGTGGTCGTAAATGGATGAGGACCGTTGCTTTTTGTTCATTTTGAATCTACTACCTACCTTCACTTAGTCCTTTAGTTCTGTTTGACACCTTGTAGATACTGCACTGGAAAGGACAGTGAATTTTTTCCCTGTTAACCTCCTGCATCTTATCAATATTTTTGAGGGTTTCTGGAAAGACAGCGTAGTCATTGTCCTGTTTTAATTGCTGGGCTCTGCTGTAGCACTACTGACATGCTACTGCCTCCTTAGAGAGGGCAAGTGAGAGCTGGCATTGCCCACTGCACAGGACCCTCCCACTGACCCACCACCGGGTGTGTGGGGACAAGGATGCACATCCTCTAGTACTACATAACAGCTATCAGCAACTGCAGTTAGAGGGACCTGCCTCCTGGACCAGGCATTACCACTGATGCTGGTGCCTCAGGCCAGAACTCCCATCTAGATACACCATTCACCAAACTTTTGCTTCCAAAGTGGGAAGCTCCTAATCATCACTGCTGGACAAAATCTGGCATAATTGCTAAGGCCCACCACTCCCAAAGCTCTTTCTCCGAAGGTGGTGGGCTTCCATTAACGAAGGATCAGCAGTGCTTGGCACAGTGTCCTTGCCAAGTTTTCTGATACAGCTGCAGGAGGTTTTGAGCTCTGACTAGGAAAAGGTAACTGCTGTATTTTTTTTCACCCACATCAGCATTTTTCCCCTTCTGTGTGTGTACTACTTAGCCACAGAAAATAACAAAAAATTACCACTATGAAAGAATTTAATGAAAGTAACACCACCAACAGTCTTTTATCTATGCTGACTGAAAGTTAATCCATATATTCAAGAATCTGATGCTTCAGCTTACTGGGAGAGACAGACACATAATAGAATCTCTTGAGCATTATCACTTTCCAATAACAGAGCTTTGTCATCTTTTGTCTGACTGTGGCCTATACAAGTCTTTTGGTGAGGTTAAAATTCCTAGCAGAAGCTATAAGAATCTACCTCAAAGCTGTTGTAGAAAAAAATGGTTTAGATACAGATAAAAAAAGTCTAAACAGGCTTTGAGGTCTCAGGGAGTCGTGCTCATTAATTATTTGAAAGTGATGCTCTGCATAGGCTGGAAAAACAAGAATCTGGGTAAGGATGGAGTTTTGCACTAAATAATGCATATATATGCCGAATTGTTGCCTTTTTGTCTCTTCTTTCAATGTAAACCTCATATTTCTCTTTTATGATACTTGCCAGTTGTAGTTCATCCCAAATTTCTGATCCCTGCTTTTCGCTTTGAATCTTGGACCCTACCAAATCTGTACACAAAGTGAAACCTGGTGAAATTTCAAATAGTCTGTCTTTTCAGGAAGACATAATGCAAAAGGCAGTAACTCACTGAAGGAAGTCCTTAGGCAAAAGGAAACACCTTGTTGAGCATGGGGGCAGAGAGGGACACAGTGAAAGTGCCTATTCTAGCCCCTGCTGCCTCTCTGAAGATGTACTGAGGAATCATGGACTTTGCTGTGTGGTCTGAAAGCACGAAGCAAACAAATTCCTGCCATTTTCTGAAATTTCTGCAAAGAAAGGGGACCTGTTAGTCTGTCTTGGAAGATAAGAGATTGGAGGAAGAGCAGCTGGCCCAAAGCTTTCCATTTTCTTATCCGGTTCAAAAACATCTACAAAATGTGACTTAAATATTCATTAGAATGGGTCTTCTGGTATGCCTAGATACATGCCAGAGATACATTGCCTTCCTAAGAAAGCAAAAAATTGAGCAGATTAGAAGATAGTATCTGTGTTTTTTAACTCAGCAGTACTTGAGATTTCTTTCATAAAACCTGCATTTTGGCAGTGCCAAAAAGAAATATAGGAAGCCTTAACCAGAGGACTTTGTGTCAAAGAAGGTGAACCTACAGATTTTTAAGCTCAAGATAAGCAACTCCAGTTAGTTCGAAAGTAGCACGGTGTTGGCTGAAAAAAATATGTGAAATTTTCAATTCATCTGATCCGAGCTTCAAGTTTGCAGTGAGATCATTTCTCACGCAAGTGGGGAGGATCTGAAGACCTGAAGCTCTGGTGCTGGTGCTGGTATGACCTTTTCTACCATGACACATAACACTTGCCAGGAAAACGCACTCACTAATTTGTGCTCTTGCTCAGAGCTCCTCTTTGAAGCCCTGCCATTTACAAAAATTGATGGCCTTGGTCTGCAGGAATTTACTCATCCCTGTGCACATTACTCTAGTAGTTAATCACTCTGGCAGCTGAAGTTCAGAGTCCGATTTCTAGGCTGAATTTTGTCAACTTTCAGCTTCCAGGCATTGGATGCTATTATAGCTTTCTGTATTAGGATGGAGACCTATCAGATTCTACTGGATATATTACTAAAATTAAGCCCGCTCTAATATTCAGCTCATACCTAGTTTCAGTCTTCAAGCCCTTCCATGAAGACTGCAGGATTGCGGCAGGACCAACTTGCTCCTGTCTCACCTGCCCTTTGTAGAGTCTTGCAGCAGGGTCTGCCTCAAACAGAAGTGCAACCTTGAAGGTTAGGTTTTTCATCATTACTTTTACATAAAGTTAATTTTTCTAGAACTCTTCTGTAACCCAGATGATGATGCTGTTTCTACCTCTTTGCTGTCCCACATGAATCTTACTGACTCAAACCATTCTGATTTCAGGTTAGTGGATACATCAAAAATATAGGAGCTGCCAAAGCTGCCTAAATCAAACAGTCCCCAGTATGTATTTTATATCAGCTGAGACAAAACTAATTGGCTTTTCTGCATATCTGCACTCTTGCTCTCCCATCAGCTGTGCCCACAGTGATCTGTGTGGGAGGCAGTTTCTAACCCAGCATGTATCAAGCTATCTGATGCTATCTATGCCATACTGGCTGCGACATTGTTTAATGACTATTAAATCATTTACCTCAATGTCCAAAGAACAGCAATAAAAAATCAGTTACCCAAAGTGGATGCCAGGAAATAGCTGCGGAAAATTTGATCTGAAAAATGATAAGAGACACCTCAGACCAGAAACACTGAGGAGGGAGGTAACAAAGACACTGAGCACTTATAAAACTTCTTTAGATACCACTCCTTAAGGCAAATACTCTCTGGGAACCAGACTTGTGTCTGGAATATCTGGCCAATGTCCAGCTCTGTATGTACAGAAGATATGGCCATTGATTCCAGTCGTATATTATACATCGTGATTTATCTTTAAAAAGTGGAACAGTGTTTATTTAATTCCACGGGTGAGGAAAATTCTAATCATGTATTATGAAAAATCATAAAGCTTTTTTGGTAACTCTTGTAAGTGAGACACAAAATAAATTAGATATTAATGCTAAGCTTACCAATATAGAACAGGATCAGCAATACAAAACTGGATCACCTAGTTCTTCATTGCTTTCTTTTGATTAGTACCACAGCACATCCTACTTGAGGGCAGGTATAATCTTTGTCTTTACCCACCTCAGATCTTACTTGTATCAGCTTAGTTTCTCCCTCACCTTTCAGCACTGATCACTGACCTGGTTTTCCTCAGGTGAGACCTACAGCAGCAGTGCATTTTAATGCTCCAGCCATGCAGGATCTGACTTGGAACTAGTGGGAAAGAATGGATCTTTTGGATCCCTAATATGTACTAGAGTCCTGCTCTCTTTCTAGGAAAGAATTCCCCCCTTTCCCCTTTAAAAAAGACACAGGTCATCTTTTTCAAATCTTTCTTTTTTACTTAAATGTTAGTGATGGAGAAACAGCCTATTCTTATCAAAATAAGTAAGTCCCCAAGCCTGATCTTAAATATCAGCTTTTGTGACTCTGTCATGAGTTTGATCTTGGGCAGAGTTTGTAATGTTTCGAAATAAAGTAACTGATGATACATATTTTGATCTTGAATTTTTAAAAGGAATTGAAGCATCTGTCTTGAAAGGGTCTTTTGGCAAGTACAATTAACTTTTTACGTATTAACAATAAGTGCAGCTGGCACTTCTCCAACATGAATAAAATTTCTGAACAACCTTTATTGCCATTCATCTTGAACATTCTTCAGAAAGACTTGGCCTTCCTCTCTAACCCAGCTCTTTAGATGTATATCTTTAAGTGTTAAGAGAAGACACAAGATACATTTTTGGGGATGTAGAACAGGAGATTTATACTCTGATTGTTTAGTGAAAGACATTGATGGGCTTGTTAATTCCTATTTCAGTAGCTCCTATGCACAGCATACAGAACTAAATAGAGAGCAAGATATTAGAGGCCACCTAATATTTTAACTCGTACAGATTTGCTATGTTCTCTTTGTTTGCTTCAGCTCCCCTACAGTGTTTCTTATCTTATTCAAGTTGCTTCTGTCCTTGCAAACCTCAGTTAATAATGCAGTGGTCAACATTAACATATATATAATTACCACTTGCAAGTGTTTAAAGTTGCCATGGTACCATAGCGTAGTTACTACCATGGTAACTCTAATCAGAGAGAAGGCAAAATTTTATATATCTTAATGGTGACTGCTATAATTGGTGTTATTATAATACTTTTCATTTGTAGGAGTTTACAGACATGAACTGGTTAATCTCTACAATGTATTTTTGAGATCAGTATCAGAGTCTCACATGGTTAAGTCCAGCATAATATATTTGGGGGATAGGGAGAGTTGGAAGAAAAATGGTACGCAAATGAAGATGTATTTAAAAGGTGATTGTTTAGGACATTAATAAAGAGCACTGTAAGCCAGAAAGCTAAAAATCGTCAGTCTCTCAGCTCTTAAGGTCTTATACCCTTTTGGGTAGGAACACTATCATTGCAGGATGCCTGTCTCTACAGAGAAATTATTTTGAGTAAATACCCTTACAGAGGGTAAGGCAATGTGCCTCCAGTTGTTTTCCCCATAGGCCATGCCTAAACAGGCTGGCATTCTCCTGAAAACTTTTGCTGATTCAGCCATAAATTTCTTTCTGTAGCAACTGAATGAGCAAGGGCTAAATAAAGAGAAATAAAACAATAGCTGTGATACAAATGCAGTAAAAGATGTATATTTAGGAGCAAATGGAACTTATTCAGATGAGACTAATTTATAAAGTGGCTGACTTGAAATATTCAGCAATATTCAAAACAAAGTTTCTGTAGTAAAAGAGAGATAGGAAAATAACTGGGTAATGCTGAAATTTTGTGCTCTCTGTGGTAGGAATAATAAGCAGCATCACTAATTTTTGATAGTTGCATCCCAAGAGAAGTCAGAATGTCTTTTCAGTTATTTTAACACTTCTTGAAAAGCAAACAGTGTAGGGAAAAAGAACTCTACAAGCTTTTGTTCCTGAATATGGACTTTAACAGCGGCTTCTTCAAAGGGGAATATATTAATGCTGTGAGTGCTATAGAGTGACACCACCACCAAGAGAAAGTTCTCTGCTGAGGTGCTCAGCACAGTTTTTGATCACAGCCTTTGCTTGCTGGGGCTGGTTTCCTATGGAGGAGGAAGAGCAGAATACCAGGGCAAGAGAGAGGCTGCATTTTAGTCACAAAGGTCAGGGCAGATGTGGGGGTGTTCAGTGGTCCAAACCCTGTTCTGGAATGCTTTCCTGTTTTACATAGACTACTGCTGCACAACCTCCACTTCAGCCCCTTCTGACATAGGTCTGCCTCTCCCACCCATCCCGGCTCCCGTGCGAGGGTTTGGCCCACCAGTCTGTACCCTCAGGAGCAGACCCTTTGTAACTAGCAGCTGCAAGATTTTACCAAGGGGCACAGTCATGGGTTACCCCTAATGTTCTTCACATCTCCCAAGCTCATCTACTACTGCCCAGTGTGTGTGATAGATACAGTTCCAAGCAGCCATCTCTTGGGTGGTGGTGAGCTCCCATAGGCTTCTCCCCAGTCACTGCCTGTCTGCTGGCTACGTTGGACAGCATGAGGACTTGGTGATTCATTGCACCTATGCTTTGCATTGGGAACATTTGCCAGCATAAGGCAGAGCCCAGGGTCCACTGCCTGGATCCAATCCCCAGCCTGTAGCAGGAGTCTTGTTGCAGCATCTCGCTGTGGCACGCTCACCAAGGTCCTTTTTAAGAAAGTCATGAAGACTGGCTTTTGGAAGCCAGAGATACCTGGAATTTGTTGCTGGGTCCTCACATCCTCAGGTGAAGATAAAACTTGGAAGGACTGGATCTCCCTTGAAGAGTTTATGAGTTCCTCTGAAGACAGGAGAAATGGAAGAAGCTGAACATGGCAGGATATGTTTTCTGAAGCGCTATCTTCGTGCAAAGCAAATGTAGATGCAATGAAACAGCCCTTCTTGCCTCCATTAGCTCTGACACAACATGCCTACAGTATCGGTCAGGTAGAGTGGATTCCACCCCCTGATTTACTCTGTAAACACTTTGACTTGGCTGCCTGAGACCTGTTACTCACTGCCACTGATCACACGAGAAACAAAACTGGTCTGTAAGTGTTCACAGGATGGAGTCATTAAAGTGAGAATGAGCTCATGATTTACATGAACTTATGTTCTTCCTGAGAAAATGACATGGATAGATTGAGTGTTACCATTTACTGTAGATCTGCCATGTCACTTTGGTGCATATCTATAGCGTCTGTCAAACTGCTACGGTTTTATTGATCTGGTTTATTTTTTTCTCCATTAACTTGAGGATTAAAGAGAAAAGGTTTGGATTATGTGATGATTAATCACAGGTCAGATGCTTGCAGTTCAAATGCATAGATAAGATTAAAAAAATTGTATCTTACGTCCCAGTGCAGTATTCAAATTCGAATAAGATTTTTTTAAATGTTATTCCCAGGTTGAATGTGGAGACCTTAATTTTTCTTTTTAAAGCTGGTAATGCTATTGCAATTGCGATATGCCAACATGGTGTACATTTGGTCATAACATACCTTAGTGTATCCTTCCTTAGTAGAAAGATAGAAAGTACCTGGAGTGTTTTCTGCACTTGGACAGAATGTATCCTAAATCATGTAGCTATCTCAAAGACACTGGAGAAGATAGTCAGATTTTTTAACATCCTCCTTTATTGAAATGCTCCTGGTACTGCTATGTTTTAATTTCAGGGGGAGCCTAGCTGTTGCATGACTTTTGATGATCCCTGCTTGGGAAGTGTAATTGCATATCTGATATGGATCTGTTCAAACAAGATAATTCATAGTCTACTTTAGATCCTGTAAAGCTGCCAAATACAGAGATGTCTAAAATTACCCTTTCCTTTTTCTGATCAAGAACATAATAATGTGCAGTTTATTTTGTATACAGACTATTGTCTTCTTCCTTCTGAAGAACCGGATGATGTATTAAAAAGAAATCTTACTTTGCAATCATGGTGGTTTATGCATCGGGTTTTAGAAACCTGTGAAGCTTTCTCCCTTAGCACTGAAAACACTGTAAAAAATAAGGCTCATGATAGGTTTGTTTTGGATACAAATGAATGTTAAAAGTCCTCTAAGATTGCCTTAAAAAATATACCTTTAATCTCTTCTGCTGATAAGAACTTTTCATTCTTATTTGAGTATTGGCCAAATTGTGATTTTCTTACACAGTAACAAATGGGTTTTTTTGCCAGCACTGGGCCTGTTGTTACCTACAAGATTATTCATGGTATAAAGCTTTTTACCTGCTTATCTTTGTCTTCTCCCTTCTTTTTCTCTCTGCCTTTACTTTGGGAACATCTGGCTGGGGACATTTCACCAGGTGGATAGCCTAAAACTTGGATGATTAGTGTGGCACTTGTCAGATTTTGGTTTTGACCCATTTGTTATTTAAAACTAACAAATTCTTTCATATTCCTTAAGGGAGGAGTGGGACTAATTTAAATTTGGTCTTAAATGAAAAATCCTCAGTTCCACTTAGAATATTACAAAACCAAAAAGGTTGAATTTTAACTATTTGTTATGACAAGTGAGTCTATAACTGTAAACCAAATGAGAGCCCCCTGCGTTGGTTTTACACAGCTGATTGGCAGTGCAGTGTCTGCTCTGAAGTCAGAGGCAGAACCAAAATCTCTGTTCGCAGTGACCCAGTGGTATCTGCCAAACAGGAGTCCCCACTTGCGTTGCTCTCATCAGTCTCTGCTTATCTTTAATCTACAGCATGGCTTAGCATTGGGTCAGTTAGAGAAGCACCCCTGACTGACAATGTTTTCTTTTGCTGGACTACAAAATCCTGTAGGAATGATTTCAGGTGTCTATTTCAGACCTCATGGGCCAAGGGATCAGAGTACCCCCCTCGCCCACTTCCTTTCCACGGCGTGAACTTCACCTTAGCTCCCTGCTTTTCAGTCCAGCTCTTCCAGTAACAAAGTCTCTGGGTGATGGCAGTGGAGCGGGATTCAGATAAGACTTCTAAGTTTGGTAAGACTTCAGTTAAGACTTCCAAGTTTGCTGCTGTGGCCTTGCTTGTGACAAGGCTGACACCGAGACCATTTGATGTCTGAGTCATGTTTCAGTGTCCCATATGTTCTCCATCTCCTGGCTCCAGCAGCTATGTAAATACCATGCAGGTATTCCTGAGAAAGGGCTGGCAGATTGAAAACTCAGAAGATGATGAGGCAAGGACTCCTTGCTCTCCAGCAGGCTCAGCCAGCCCCCTGAAGGCTGTTTGCTTGCATCTCTGCCTTGAATCTGGGGTAGACATGTTGTCTTGTCAATCAGCTGAGGCAGTTGCCTGTATTCCTGTTGTAGTACATCTGCTGACCATTAAATAATGGAATTTATTCTTGTTTCAAACACTCCTATTGTTCTGAGAAGTAGCTAGTTGTTGTGGCCAGCATCCCAGAGAAAACTGCCAGTGTCAGATCTTGTGTCAGGGCACAGCTTGCTGTATTGTTAACAGGACAATGGTCAGTGCAAGGGACCCTCAGGCATGGTGGGAGGCTGTTCCTCAGTGCCACTGTGGTCGTGTCAGTGAGCTGTGGTAGTGGTGGTCTTCATTGGGTGTGAGGGTGCACCCTGGCCTCTTGTAGCATGGCTGCCTTGGAGGTTTTACCCCCTTTCCTTTCCTCCCTTTCACCTCTGGTCTTTTCTTCTCCATTGACTGAAAAGCGGATGGAGGAACACCCGGTATCAGTGCAGCATAGGGGATGAAGAGATTGAGAGCAGCCCTGCTGAGAAGGACTTAGAGGTATCAGTGGCTGAAAGGAGGAACATGACCTGGCAATTTGCACTTGCAGCCCAGAAAGTCAACTGTATCCTGGGCTGTGTAAAAAGAAGTGTGACCATCAGGTCAAAGGAAGTGATTTTACCACTCTGTTCTGCTCTGGTGAGACTGTGTGCAGCTCTGGAGTTCTCAGTACAGGAAAGACATGTACTTTTTTGGAGAGGGTCTAGAGGAGGGCCACAAAAATGATCATACGAATGGAGCACCTCCCCTGTGAGGGCAAGCTGAGACAGTTAGGGTTGTTTAGTCTGGAGAAGAGAAGACTCTGCTGAGACCTGATAGCAGCCTTCCAGTACTTAGAGAAGGCTTATAAGAAAGATGGGAGACAGACATTTTAGTAGGGTCTGTAGCAATAGGACAAGGGGTAATGGTTTTAAACTAAAAGAGGAGAGATTCAGGGTCAATATAGAGAATTAGTTTTTTTATGGTGAGGATGGTGAAACACTGGAGCAGGTTGCCCAGTGAGGTGGCAAATTCCCCATCCCCGCAAACATTCAAAGCCAGGCTGGATGTGTTTCTGAGCAACCTGATCTAGTTGAAGATGCCCCTGCTCATTGCAGGGAGAATTGGATTAGATGACCCATAAAGGTCACTCCAACCCAAGCTATTCTATGATTCTATTCCCAAAGAGGCCAGTGCTTGTTGGTGTCTGGTATATAAATGTGTTTCATGTTCGCCACAGACAATTTGGAGTTCCATACAAGACACTAAGAGGAAGAGCTCTGGCTTCTTATTTATATATTTTTAACTTACCTGCTTTTGAAATCAGCAGAGAGAGAAAAAAGGATCCCTGAAGAGGGCAGCTGAGACTGCCCAACTCAAATCGTGATGTGAAATTAACCCCAAAAAGAACACTAGGGAAACTTCATTTAATTTGGCTAAGTTGGCTAAGTACATTTGAGGAACAGGAGTACCATGCTGCTTTCACTGCTTCACTATGTACAGAAACCTCTACAGTTTGTTTAGGAACAAAAGGGCACACTTAGGGTACCATATGTACTGGGAGCAGTGCCATCTTGGGGAGCTTTTGAGTTCTAACAAGGTGCTATGTATAAGGAACCTTCCAAGATGCCATATGGACAACATACCTGCCAGAGAGGCACAAGCACCACACTATGCTTGCAAAGATGATCTGGTGTCGTGGGTTCAAGCATTCCTGGCCTCTGCATAGCCTTTCCATCACCGTGGAGCTGCATTTTCCAAATGTAGATAAATACTGACATGGTCTCAGAATAACAGTAATTTCACATGATTTTCCAACACTACATTAATAAGCAACTCAAAATCCAGTTAAACTGTCAGTAGTGCCTGCCAAATAATTTACATGGCAACAACATGTAACAGATTTTAGCAAAACAAAATTCTTTACCCAAGATCAACAATGTAATTTACAGACAGATCTAACTGCTTTTATAGTTGCATAGGATGTGTATCAGACCATCCAAGTCACTTTCTGATGCTATTGTGGTTTTATATTTTTTAATGAAGGAAATACAACACTCAGTTGACATTCTGCCCCTTCTCCCATTAAAAAAAAAACCCTGCCAATCAACAAAGAGTGGTAAAACATTCCCAAGTCTAAAATGGAGATGCAACACAAAATAAATTCCAGGATGAAACACATAATTATGAAACTACATAAAAAGAGAATGCATAGTGCTTGTAATTTTTTTTTATTTGCTTGTAAATATTATACTAAATTAATATCTTGTCTTGATCTACATGGAGGTATTATCTCTAAATACATATCCTATGGTTATCAACTGTCTCAGCTGGTTAAGGACAATGTCTTTAAGCCTTTCTCAAATTAAATTCCAACTGAGTTCAAAAGCATCTACTCTGAAATTTGGTTATATGATCATTAGAGGCTATATATAAACCACCAAACTTAGATAAGATAGGCTCCTTATTTTCCTAAGTCCTAGCTGGTGGGGAAGCACTTAGCTCTTATAGAGTGTAGAAGCTTAACTTAACAATTCTGTATTGCATACAACCTGATCCTCTGTTGGTAAAAGGAGAAGCCTAGGAGACAAGTAAATTAGGTGCTTAAAATTCAGTACAGCTAATAGCCTTGCAATGTGTTCACCCCTTGTAAAACACCTTGCACAGCCAAAGGCCAAATTCTGCAGCTTCCAACAGCATAGAGGCTGCAGAATTTCAGCTTGTACTTCAGTGACTGTGATCAGTGACTCAGTGGAATTCAGAGCCAATAACAGCTCCTGGCTGTGCAGGGGATGAGAAGCCTGCCAAGGAATATCTGTATTGCATGACCCAGGGTGTGCATGCTGCATATAACTTGGTAATAAGCCCACCAAGCCCCTCCAATAAAACTCTATGTGTTTGGATTAGCATTGTTTTCAAATATATCTCTTTGTCTCCTGAAGTCAAATTTGAGAGAGTTCACAGCTCATGACCATAATATGTTGTTCTCTGGTCCCAAAACAAGCACCTCTGTTGTGAGATAAGCTGAGAGATGAATATGAAACATTACAGCCCAGTAACAGCAACTGAAGAAACATGATCAAGGTCATAGAAGTCATTCCAGGAGGTCTGAGTTGAACATCTGACGAAGTATACAAAAAGTATGTTTTTTTTCCAGGAAACACAACAGAAGAATTTAGGTCAGATTACTGAAAAGGTCCCAGTGATTCCTTAGACTTGGAGAGTCTTCTTGAGACAGATGAAAACAAGAACAAATGCATTAATCTTCAAATTAGGTTACTCTGTGCATGAATGCAGCACTGGCTTAAGAGGAATTGCTGCATGGACATCTGAATGCACACCATGGTGGCCTGTACTCATGGGAGGTAGCTGAAAAAGCTCCTCAGGCCCACAGTAAATAAGCACTCAACACTCCGACATCTGCAGGTAGAGCTAAAAATGACTCATACCAGGTCAGATGTTATGTGGAGGGATATGGTTTTGGCTTGGACTCACCTGAACTCTGTGGGTTCCAAGAGAACAAATGCAAACAAATTTCATGAAAGCCTCCATTATTGGTGTGTGGCTTTGACGTTTTCTGGAACTTTGAGATCCAACTTGGAATAGTTAATTGACATCTTAGTTGCCAAAAATTTTAAAGCAGCATGCTGAATGGATCAAAAATCACCCACTAAAAGGACATTGGTGTCAAGAGGAACAGCTAACTTTAACAGAAAGCAGCAAATTAATAGAAGATACCCTAGTGGCAGAAAAGAAGAAAATGTCCTGAAAGGTGTTAGAAAAAGCCTGGTTCGTAGGAAAAGAGAGGACAGCAAGAAAGGCTTCAGAGAACACGGAAGAGAAGGGATCTTTCAAGTCACCAAAAGAAAGAGTTGCCTTTTTCCCCTTTCAGGCAAAAATCGTGGGCAGCAGCTGACAGCATGAAATCTGCCTGGGAACCCAAGCCAGGAAATGGGAGACAGCCAAGAAATTCTAAAATGCTGTCTTTTAATAAAGTTAAAGAAGTTCAAGTCAGGGGAACTTTAATTTTACTTGTGGAAAATTTATAAACAGCAGAGGTTCAACTGTCATGTTCATTGTACATTGTTACTCAGCTCCAGCCTGGAACTGTGCAATGAGCAGAAGCCACAGCACGAAGAAATGAAATACTTGATTTCCAAGTGTGCCCAGCCTAGTGCCGTTTGTGCTACTTTAAAAGCCCACGTCCACATCACAAAGCCCAGCTAACCGTTGTCAACAGGAACTTCTCAGAGGACCCTAAGCAAAAGGGGTTTTGGGGGTTCACTGGGGACACAAACCCAAGGAGTTCTGCTAAGCAATGATGACCTAAACGAGTTTCTACTGCTAGATGTGGGTGCAACTCCATCCACTGTCATTGTTTCACCATCTTGTGGCTGCAGATGCACATTATGCAGAGATGTATCCGGTGTCTGCAGGGAGTTAAAAATGAGATAATGCTGCATGGCACAAGAAAGAGCTTTGGCTAGCATGGCAGTGCTTATCACAAAGGGCTGTGAGGTTCTGTTTGGTAAATAGAAGTGTATTGCTTATCTAAGCTAGTAAAAAACTAAAGGCAGACATTATCATATTGGCAAATGCATGTCAAACAGCATCAAGATAACTTTGTGTGAGACTGATGAATGAAGCACATACATAAACAGTTTGCCCTGATAAGCTGCACCTGTACTAAGAGGGATTCCAATCAAGGGTTTTCTAATTTGCACCTTGGCCAAAATGTGCCTTCCAGGATGACTGGCTTGTTAAATGATCGAGAAAACAATCATACTGCTGAGGATATTTGCTCCTTAGAAGCATGGATGACCTCCTATCACATATTTATTCCCTTCGAGTAACTCAAACTGGTTTTACATGTTTTCTTGATATTTATTATTTATCACATCTAGATATTTGCCTGTGAGGGCACAGCATCCCCAGGGGTTTCTGTGCTGATCCATGTCTGAACAGCTCCAGCTCCAAAGGTAGAATTGATGCTGGAAGGAGGCACACTGCAGCAACAGCTTTCACTCACTCCCACTGCCTGTTCATGGTCTTGTACAAGGGCCTCTCACCCTTCACCCATCTTTCTCGTTCAACATCTCGGTTATCTGTTTAAAATGGTCTTTCTCTGTGGGGAGTTTATTGGTGTTACTGAAAAGTGGGAATGAAAATGTGTTACAGACAGCATTGGTCAAGTGTGGCAATAAACGAGGTTCGCTTTTGCTCAGACTTGGATTTTCCCCTTGGTTTTAATTGTTCCCCTTTCCATTTTTATACTAAAATAATCTTTTCAGAAAACTGGATTGTCCATCCAATTGAATTAAAAGGACTAGAATGTGGCTTTCAGTTCATTGCTTAGTCTTGAACATATTTTACTGTCTGCTGGAAAAAAGATTCCTTCAAACAGTACTTACTTTGAGACTGTCTTATTGAAAGAGCACCCATTTTTAATCTTATTATAATTCATAAGTTGCTTCCTCTATGTCTTTTGTGCTTATAATAAGAATAAAAAGCTCACTTTTGCACCAAGCCAGGTTCTGTTTCTTTAAGTCAAGTGGAGTTTTGGAACTTGCCTGCATTTTTTTGAAGATAGATTGTAATACCTAAAATTATCTAAATTGTCCAAAGGAAACCCTTCAAATTCATCAAGATTCAAAGAACTAGCAAAGCAGTTATCGCTGAATAGGGAAATAAAAGGCTTAAATTTACTTTAGATTATAGATAGGAGTATATTTGTTAGCTTGCGTAAAATGGCTTTAGTAAGGGAAGTCAGGGAAGTTGATTTTTTGGGTTTTGATCCTGTAGCATGCAATTCTCTGTGATCAGGATCAGCCACTTAATGAGACAGAGCATTCCAGGACAAAGAGAGAGCAATTGAAAGAATGCCTTGGGCAGAGCACATCCATGTTTATTTTTAATAGTAAAAAGTTTTGATGGCCAACATGAATCAGGAGCTATTGAAGAAACAGATTTACTTTATAGTGGAGTCCCTCATTTCATTCTTAACAGCTTATACTTCTGATTAAACAGTTCTTTACAATTAATCCCTTGAACCTACAAATGCTTCTTCAGCTTTCCTGTCCAGGTTATTGTCCTTGGGCTTTGGACACCTTTGAGACAAACACTGACAATCTGAAGATGTTCCAAGTTGGATTTCCTATTTATTTTCATACAGAGATAAAATCTAGCTGTGTAATCATCGCAGCAGACATGAGCTTATAGGTCAGAATGCACATGCGTGTGTGTGTATGAGTGTATAAATACCTCCTTGTGAAAAATTAAAGGGGGGGTAGAACTTTCAAAACAGAACACAGACAAAAAATGTAGTCTCATATAAAAAGCACAGTAAATTCTGCTAGAAAATTACAGAATGTGCACCAGACAGCTAGTGAAAACCAGGGGAAAAAAACACCCCACTTTCATCAACCTATATTAAAAAAAGCTATCTGAACATTCATACAAAAATGAATCCAGAAAATATACTGAAAAAGCCAACCAGACAGTAAATCCCAGTCCAACTCCAGATTTTAATATTGCTCATACAGCAAAGGATCCAGCACATTAGTTATAGAAGAAAACCATTGTTACTCGATAGCTAAACTCTTATATGTATTAATAAAATTTCCAAGTTGAGTTTACTTCATGAGATTCAAAACAGACCTTTAGTATTATGTGAATTTTAGGAATACTTGTCTAAAATGGCTGAATACTTTTTTGTTACTAGTTATCTGATAAAAAAGTCAGGTTTATAAACATGAGTGGTTTATGGGGCTTTGGAATGGAAATATAATAATATGAAATCCTTAGAAAAGCAAACTTTCTTTTATAAAAAATGACACTGAAGAGTTTCTTTTTTATCTGAAAAATTTCATGCAGCACTATGACATATATTGTAGCAACAAAGGAAAGAAAATCACGATTTATACTTGTCAGGAGTGAATAGCTAGAGAGCTGAAAGTAAAACTTATGTCTTGTTAATGCAGATCATGGTTTCATCACTTCCTTCATTATGTGATTGCTAACACCTGGTGCTTTGGAACAGCCTTTACTCATTAGTCAACAAATAATTATTAGCTACTCAGAATTCTAATGGTATCCAGTAAACTTTCACTATATTCAAAAGAAAGTCAGTTTCAAGCAATTAAAGCTTACAAAATACCACCATGAGCTTTAAAAGACACTATATTCTGTTAATATACCCATTGGGGTTCGGAGAATTCTTGTGGGTTTTGCAGATGAACACTGTAGCGTTAACATTTCTTAGCACAAACTACTATAACCATGGGGGTGAGTGGGATGTTCATGCAGTTGTTCATGATTTCTAAACTTGCAGGTTCAAAAATTGCCACCTGAATTAAGTGAGATGGAAAATCTGGCACATAAGCAGTGGAACACAATTTTGGGCAGAATCTTGCTGTATTTGGCACCTCATTGGCCTCACATAGATCTAGCATTAGATTTCTTGAATCATTTAAACTACTTGAAGGTCACATTTTAGGCATGTACTGGTGCAGACTGCAATGTATGCACTTACATTATCTGTAAGATATTAACTACTGCATATAAAGGAACAGATACCATTACCAATTCCCTCTGCAAACATTACAGAAAGAAGTACACTGATTTTGTGCAGAAGTCTGGGTGTGCAAAGAGAAGATAGGGTTTTCTTTCAAACCTGGGCTCTGTAAAGCTTGTACCCTAGCCTCAGCTCTGAAAGAGTCCCCTGAAAAACAGGGAGGGAAGCAGGTAAAATCCACATTCCCCGTCACATCCTAATTTAACAAAAGTAGACAGTGTAGCAACTAGGAAATGTAAGCTGGACCTATGATTAATATACCAGCATTCTCTGACCAGACGTATTGGCTGATCCAGCAAATGATCATGCCTAGTTTCTTCCCAGATTGATTGGTTGTTTTTGTGTTTCAGCAGCAAGTTTCTCTTTTGCTCATATTTGCCTCTGCCAAAGGGCAGTGCTGCGTTACAAAGGCAGGTATTGTGTCTGCCTTCTTGACATTACCTGCTGGGTTTCACAGACTGTTGATTTCAAGTAATGTTCTTCACATTCTTTTGTGAGCAACAAAGGCCTTGGGAAGAGAAGATGCTTTCACTATTGTTTTTTTTTTTTCTTTTGTGGTTATGTTAAAATTATAGGGTCGCATCTCGGAAGTTGAAAGAATTTCCTATATCTGAGGTTATTCAGTCAAACAGAAATTGAAGATTGAACTTCTCTGGATCTTTCTGGGTTCTACATGAACTTTATCCTGAATCTTACAAAAGCTTAGAGAAGTGTAAGATCATTAAGAATCACTAAGGATCAGTCAGAATCATTAAAATCAGCAAGAATGCTTAGAGGTGTAGGATCAAAAAGGGAATCGTTTCCTTCAGACCAGTGCTGTGGACCATATAACTGTGCTTTGTTGTTCAAGTAAACTTCATTCAAAAAGAATCCAGCTAATAGATTTTTAGGAGTCTGTTTTGGGAACAAACTTACCCCCTTAAGGACCAAGGAAGTTGTAAGTAGTAAATATTTACATGTGTTTTCTCATAATATCAACCCGAGAGTGCTTTGAGAGGAAACTGATTTAGTTATCCCAGTGGAGAGCTGTGGAGCAGCAGTGCACAGTGGAGCACTGCTATGATTTTCTCACCTATGCCCACTGACACAAGATACTGAAAACCCTGGGTACTGAAGCAAAAGTTTATGCATAAACTCAGCCTAAGTTGAGTGTCTCTGTGGAAGCTATGCACATGCTTGACAACCTTACTGAACCAGAGCCTAGTAAGTATCATAATTAATGGTGACATGTAACTATTTCAGATCATCAGCTTATGGGCTAAATGTATAAAGAAACACCTTGAAACAAGATCTATTTTTGTTGCTTACATGCAATGTTTTAATCTCCTTAGCCAGTTATAATACAGCTGGATATAAGTATAGATATACCCTTAACACATAGATTTTTAAAACTAACAGGTTAGCAACATATGCAGGGACCAATGCTGTCCCTTTTGTAGGAAGCAATTTTCATGTTGTAAGCAGCTAAGATGAAAGTAACACATAAATCATTTAGGTAGTGCCACAGACAGTCTCAGGTTAACTACAAAGGGCAGCTCAGCATGTCACCCACAGTCTCCTGAATTCCTTCAGCTGCCTGTCTGCAACTGGAGAGGCTTTGTAAATTACGGATTAAAATAGAGAGAGACAGGATTCCCAGAGCACTCTGTAAAAAAAACCACTTTAATAATGCTGGGAGGAAAAAAAGAAAAGAAAAAAGGAAAAAAAAAAATGATTTTGACCAAAATTTTCTCTGGACAATTATCTCATGCAGTTTGTTGGTTATATGTCACTTAAGATATCTCTACTCCCTCCCTTTCAAATGATGTCTTCCGGTACAATAGAAGTAGTGCCGTTTATTTCATGGAGCCAGTACAAAACACAAATCCAAGTCATTATAGTTTGAATCTCATTCAAGATAGTGTTACATGCTAAATTTGCTTAATGTGAGAAATACGATGCCAGCTTTAGCATAGTTTAGCTATATTCCCATTTAGTACAGCATATGCTAACCATACATCAAACTTTCTATGGGTCTTTGTGGTAAATGCTTACAAATGTACAATTCTTTAGCTACGCATATTTACTGCTATTATTTTACCAGGAAATGAATTGAAATTTCCTTAAGAAAAAGTAGGTTTTGTCAAGCATCTGATAACGAAGCTTTCCAGTTGCTCCTGCAAGATATGTCTCTCCTGCTGTTGTCACTGTGAATTTGGACTGAAATTGTGTAGGTTGAGCACCAACCACATGTTCAGTCAGCCTTCTTGTGCCACAGAGTAATAAGTCATGACTGGGGCTGATAAAGGCAGATGCTGTGCTTTCCTGTCTGTACTGAGATTAGTTTACATTTTAATTTTGTTTTGACAGCAAAGTTGGCCTTTCATTAGCATTACAGGGCTGCAGCATCACCCGAAGGTGGAACCAGTGCACAGTTTCCATCACATGTGGGTTTCCTTTGATACTGTCTAATGTCCTGGCAACACCATGAAGGAACTGCTTTCTGCATTCAGGAAGTAACGAAGCAACCCTGCTGGACTTTACTGGACTCCACTTCTGGCAGCCTACTGGTACTTCCTTCTTTCCATTAAAGCATAAAGGGATGAAAAATGTAATCTAAACATCTGTGCAGGTTATTCATATGCAGATGATGCTGTGGATAGATGCTGGAGTAGTCACTTGCCTCAGCTGCTAACGGGTGTTGGGTCATCACGTACAAGAATTGGTAGAAACCTGCTGACATATCACAGGATAAGCAGCACAGCAGAGCTGGTGCAATGGGGTGAATTATTTGATGTTACAAATAAGAAGCAGCACTTGTTCCTCTAGATCTACAGAGAAAGCAGGTACAGTGCTCAGAACCCTTTCTCTCCCTTGACTACTACTGCAATGTGCCTTTGTGTCATTATTTCTTGGAGTTGCTTTAACCTTAAATGACCACAGAAGTCCAACTCCACCCAATCATCCTCAGAGACTGCTTCAAAGAGCAATAAGAATAGCTTAAGATTGTTTTCAAAGAGAGGAATTGTTGGCCATATATATATATATCCCAGCTTTACAAATCCCAATCAGCTTAATTACTAAAAGCTACTAAAAAATCTTGTTCTGTTTTCCACATGTTCAATATAAATGTCTGTACCCTTATACATTTATAGGATTCTCCTGCTGAATAATGCTGGTTTTAATCTTCCAATAAACTTAATAAATATATAAACCGTAGACGTTTTCGGTAAGGCTCAGGGATTCAGATGTAGATACATGAGACACAAAATCATTTTCCTTTGCATTATACTACAAACTACATTTGATTAGATTGGATTTAGAGCCAAGTAATTGAGTTAAAAATCCATTCTGTAATAAATCCATTCAAAGCATCACTCATTGCGTTTTGCTCTTATGAAATAATCTGCCATCTGTTGGATATGTTATTAATAACTTTGGATTTAGGGTGTGATTTTTAACAAGCGGTTACAGCAAGTAAAATCACAGCAGAAATTCCCCGACGCAACCTAAACTACAAGCTAGACAATGGAAATCCGCATCTAACATTTGTGAAGTTGGACACGGGCCTCCCATTGTCTGGCTGTCTGCACAAAGTTTGTGTTAGGCATGATTCAAAGCCTGTTTGTTACTGAATGGACTCTCTGCAAAGCCGATTCTTTTTAAAGTATTCCTTAAAATTTAAAGAAGGAATGTGGCTGAATTGGAAATAACACTGCTTTTGCACGAAAGGTTTGTAACAGTGCAAATTACAGCCTTTTTCAAAGTGCAGTGGTTGCCAATTAAAATAAAGATTCTGTATGTTCAAAACCACCAAATGTTTTTCATTCTGAGAATGAACTGATACATCAAATGAGAGAAAAATTACACAACCAACCTCTGCTCTTCTGAAATCCTGCAAACTAGCTAATGCAGAAGAGCTGCAACAGTCTAATGTCAAAAATGCAGCAGGCCAGCGTAGTGAAGGCTATAGCATGGGCCCTTAGCTTCTCCCATGCAGGACATTAAATGGCTGAGTGAGAGGGAGCAGTGTGTTGGAAAGAACAAATCTTTTACATTCATGATGATATATGTGTAATCGAAAAATATTTGGAATACCTCTAAGGAAAATAGGAGCTGCATGCTTTTCTTCAGTTGTCAAAAGACAAAAAGTTGAACAGTAGCCCCCCCACAAAATGAAAGAAGATTAATTACTGCAGAGGGACTGCATAATACTGAAGGGGGAAAGCATCTGCAAGAAAAATCTGTACAATAACAGAAATAAAATCCCACATAATTAGTATCTGACTTTACTTGCACTTGACACTTGAGACAACATTAAACTCAAAATTAACATGAGAAATCAAAGTCAATCTTGTTGCCTAAGAAGAAAAAATGTGCAAAAGAATGACCAGTTGGGTATCAGGAAAGACAGGGAAGATTTTCATCTGTTATTTATGCAAGAGTTATGAACCAATGACAGATGAAAGCTTCAGCGATATTTTATTCTCTAAAAAAACTGGTACACTCTTTTCTGTACCCACTGTCCAAGCACACAAAACATGGCTAACCCTACAAAAATGGGAAGAGAGCCTCCTTCAAAATAACGTGTTGACATATGGAAAACAATGGAAACAAATTCTGCCGAGAAGTAAGCAGAAGGAACATCTGAAATGAATCATTTGAAAGCTGAGCATATGTAGGTGGATCTGGCCAAATTAGACTTTGCTAAAGGGGGAAAAAAACCCAGCCCTTTGGGAAAATAAAGGAGAAAGCAGAATTAGATAATTGGTAGGAAAGATAGTACTGTAATACTTATGGGGAGCGGGAATACTTCAGCTTACAAAGCAAAATGCAGACTTTATGTAGGCAGAATAAAATCTTCATCTGGGCAAAAAATCTACTAACTCTTTATCTCAATTTAATTGCAATTCTATTAGATTCTTTTAAAAGCATATCCCAGCTTAGACATTCTGTTTACAATATGTTTAGGCTTATGAAAAGATTTACAAATACACATTGTTTGCCAAAAATGGAAATTCAAAACATATTGTGTTGTATACAGGAATCATTTAGTCACCTGTGCTTGACTAGGTAATTGCTTATGCCATGCTATCACAGTTCCCAACTGCATACCACAAGTGACCACCACAACAGCTGCAACTCCCAATGCTTTCAGCACCAGCACAGTAGTACTGTATTTGACTCGAGATAAAAAGATTTCCTTTCTGCAATAATTTGCAAGAAAACTGATCTTATTTTGGTTTCTAAAAATGCTTCTTGAGTTATTCTGAGGAAAAAATATTGGTGGACTATATATAGACATGGATATATCAATACGTAGATTTTTTTGTCTGTGCAAAATTTACAAGGTATCAGCTAATATGAAATTTTTAGAAGGCCAGACACAGGATTTTGTAATGTTTTTGTGCAGTGTAACTGAGCTGTATCATTTTTTCATGAAGCTTTATGTAGAGATTAGGCCAACTTCAAATGAACTGCGCTGAATAATTTACTGAGTTGAAGTAGCAAGTCCTTGCAAATGACACAAATACAGGTCTCCCTAAGAATTCAGTTTGAATCACTGCATCTGGTTTCCAGAATAGTGAACTCTGAAAAGCAATAAGGTTCTCCTTATACTGTTTCTCGTAAGTTCTCTGAAGTTTGTTTAGTAAATTCCTTTCATATTGGGCCTAACGTTTATGATGTCTGTAATGTCTCCAGGAAAGCCAAGATTATATTAATCAATGTAATTTCAAAGAGTTTCTGCTTATATCAGGTATATGAAAACTTTCCAAAAAGTTGACTAACATGTTAAAAATTAGAAAGTATATTACTACATTTATCTGTTTAAATATTGATTGGAAAGTGTCTGCCTTCTAGCCTGTTAATAAAAAGTCCTCTGAAAGGTATAAAAAAGACATGCAATTTAAAAGAGTTATCTAAAAACATACTTATTTTTTATTCCAGCATGTTGAGATACATAGGCAGCATATGACACGAAACAACCCCCCTGAAATGAATGGAATTATCTCTCATTTTCCAGACACGAAGCATCTGCTGCAGCCCTGATCTTTTCTACATCTTAAAATGTAGAATTTTTATGTAATGGACTCTTGAACTCTGCTATCTGTCAAGAAGAAATGTGGTCCTTTGAGTTTTCTTTCATTCTAGAAGAAGAGCTCTAGATGTTATCTCGCAAGAATCGTATCCCTATCCACCCCTTGCAAATCTGGATAGCAGATTTCAGGAAGGTGTCTGGTGCCAATTTCATTATTACAATGTGAATTATAACCATCTGAACCATCTGCACCAGTTATAAATCCTAAATATCAGACATTCTTTTCTTTTTTATTTTTTGAGATTTTTCTTCCACCTGCATCATCTCACAAGCTTAAAGTGTGTGAGTTTTGCTGAGGACTTCTCTGAAATGAAGAAGTTATTCCACTCATGCACTAACTCTCATTTCAAAATATCCAGGACTTGTCACATAAACTAATTTTTTTACAAAGTGTGAATTGCACTTTTGCAGCATGTGATAGTTGTAAGAGTTCCCAGATTTTCCAGGTCCGATGTAGCCTTTGATCCAATAAAAAGTATTGTTCCTCTTGGTAGTTTCCAGTGAGATTTTTTTGAGATCTCCACCTCATAACAGGAGTAGGATTTTTCAAAGCTGCAATTAGACCTTTCTCAGCATTGTTTGAAATGGTTGATTCAGCATATTTCAAAGCCAGTTTGGCTCCACTAGGAATGGATATTTACTCTTCTCCAAAATCTGGACAAATGCAGTCTTTTTTCCACAAGGAATCATTCAGATGATCACAGCTCATTGTCTTGAATAGCTGTTATGGTCATTAACTTGCTTCTAAACATCTGCATCACAGCTTTGGTAGATCACAGGAGACAGCAACTACTTAAGTTTACTGGAACAAGCATACATTCAGATGCACAAGATACCAGGGCTTAGGTATTTATTTCCCCCTGAAAAGTCTGTTATGTCTGCAAACTTCATGAAGAATCACTAGCACTGCACAGCCATGTGGAAGCATTTTTGAAATGAGAGGACTGTTTTAGGGAGTGATTGAGCAGTAGACAGCAATCAGGACAAAGTCAGCTCCATCCATGGTGCAATACTTTGTTCCGAAACAGAGATGACAAATAATCAAAATTTATATATGATCAAGTAAGTTAATGATGTGTCCTACACCACCAAATGTTTCCAAAAAAACTTCTACACTTGGAGCTCCCAAAACTCCAAGCCTACTCTTTTTTTTTTTAAAAAAAAATGTTTCTTATTTCTTGAAGAGGCAACACTGCTTTTCTCTATCCCAGATGGAGCATTAAGGCATGAAAGTCAGTTCTTGGACTGCTTTGAAAAGTACTTTTTAACTTCAAAAGTGTGTCTAAAAACTTTAAGCTCCCCTAAAAATGAAGTACTACTATTAAGTTATATCTATCCAATGGAATCGTAGCTTGCCAACCAACTTTGCTTACAAACAGACCTCACCACAGCCATTGAGTTTTTCTCATTCAGCATTGTTATTTCTCTTATATACTCATATGTTTCTTTTGCTATTTTATTACGGTAATACCTCTACATACAGTACATGGCAGAACCACCCTGTTGTGATGGCTACCGTAAAACTATACTGTCACAAATCCTAATCCAAAATGGTTTTGATTTAAGAACAACAGTAGGAAAAGTCATTTAAGCAATAAATGTAAGCTTCATGCATTGTACACATCTGTATCTGTGGATTGCCAGAGTTTCAATGGCTCCTTATGATTGCAAGGAAACACATGAAGGACATTACAGAAGTAAAAACATGATGAAACAAAGAAGGGAATTAAGTACTGGAGAGTGGGAAGCAGAGTGGACAGAGCGGATGAGGCAGAGCAGCTGAAAGCTGAGGAGAAAAAACATCCAACAACCATATCCAGTGACACAGATGTTATAAAAATACAGAGGCTTTTCATGCCCAGAGGCACTAAATGGAGTAATAATGCAATGCTACATTTGCAATGTAAATGGAAGGATCTTTCAGGTAACATGGACTGACAAAATGTGCATCAAACGACTGGTATGTAGAAGCATGTCTGTTTATCTTCCACGTTGTAGTCTCCACATTGATGGCATCCTTTAGCTCTCAGTGGAAACGCAACCATGCATCTAATGCTCTGCATCCTGCGTTCTCACAGTTTGTCTGTATCTCGGTAGGATGTTCACCTAAACTTCTTGCATTTCTTGCAGTTCTGCTTTTGGAACACTGTGCTGTTAATGTTTCATCCAGCAGATTTTTTTTTTTTTTAAATCTCTCACATACTTTCAGAAAATGCTTGTGTACATTGGCTGCCTTCCTGGAATAGTTTTAAACATGTTCCTTCTGAAGGGCATCTCCTTACCACTGAAAATGTGGCTCATAACAATAAAACTGCGATCTCAACTCTTACTTTCCTAAAGTATTAAACGTTTATCTCACTTTATTGACATCTAAATCCCAAAAGGGCAATTCCAGAAGGCCCAGATAGCCCTAGAACTATTTAAGAGATCATTAATGTAGTTAGTATTGGTTGCTCAGATCTGCCACCTTACTTTCCAATTAAAATGTGTGTTTCAAATTTGTTCTTCCTGGTTAAACATAACTGAACTACAATTATTGCATGACAACAACCTGGAAAACTGCCAGTTTTCACTCATCCATTGGAAGACTAATTATACTGTATTAGAAGACATATTTAAGTAATGCAAAATGGGCTGCTATAAAGTCTGACATCAAGTTATGTGGTTTGGTTGACAAGCTGGAGGGAAGGGATGCCATCCAGTGAGACCTTGACACGCATGCGAGGTGGGCCAATGCCAACCTCATGAAGTACAACAAAGCCAAGTGTAAGGTCCTGCACCTGGGTCGGGGCAATCCCAGGCAGAGCTTCAGGTTGGGCAGAGAAGAGATTCAGAGCAGTCCTGTGGAGAAGGACTTGGGGTGTTGGTCGATGATAAAATGAGCATGAGTCGGCTGCAGTGTGCGCTTGCAGCCCAGAAAGCCAACCGTATCCTGGGCTGCATCAAAAGGAGTGTGACCAGCAGGTCAAGGGAGGTGAT
>JANRGW010025185.1:0-10544 GCA_024733675.1 Psilopsiagon aymara | reverse complement strand
AAAGATTGTAGTGATAGGACAAGGGATAACGGGTTCATACTTAAACAGGGGAAGTTTAGATTGGGCATGAGGAAGAAGTTCTTTACTGTGAGGGTGGTGAGGCACTGGAGTGGGTTGCCCAGGGAAGTTGTGAATGCTCCATTGCTGGCGGTGTTCAAGGCCGGGCTGGACAGAGCCTTGGGTGGCATGGTTTAGTGTGAGGTGTCCCTGCCTATGGCCGGGGGCAGGAACTGGATGAGCTTAAGGTCCTTTCCAACCCTATTCTATGATTCTAAAGCCATATTTTTACTGAGAAATTGTGATCACTTTTAGTAAAAATGCGACATAAACCAAAAAATTATATTTGAAACAAAATAGTAAAAAATACACTTAGCAAGTGGCTACAAGTGACTCTACGTTTCCTCATTTCAGTGGTCCCTCGTGTCCTGTCCGTACACCCACAAATCTGGATGGTGGTCTCAGGTCATTTCTCATTATTTTTTCCCTGCAGAATCCTTCTAAGCACCATCAGTAGCTGTCAAAGCTTCTGAGTATCACAATTCAGACAAACCTGGAGGGCTCATGTAGTCAAGCCAGACACACCCAGGCGGTCACGTCCCCCTGTGCAACACTTCTGCACTGACAAGAATTCCCCATTACGATGCTCCTTTTGTCATCTTCTGCTAATGCTACACCCCAGCATGGTAGATAGGAGGCAGCACTCTGAAACCCCTCTGGATGTGAAACAGAAAGGTTATTTTACCTCCCTCAAGCACTTACTTTGTTTACTGAGTAACAGCCTCATGCCATAAGACTGTTAATTAATACGCAATCACAGAATCCAGCCTGGGTTGAGTTGAAGGGACCTTGATGCCCCACCAATTCCAATCCCCTGCCACTGGCAGGGACACCTTCCACTAGAGCAGGTTGCTCCAAGCCCCATATACAAAGCTCCTTCTTTTTCTGTGCTTCCTGCCGGGGGCACAGGCCATTATCTGGCCCAGGGACATTTCCTCTCCTGGGGCCACCCTAAGCCCACAACAGGGCTGGGAAGGTGCTCCTCACCTCAGCTGTCCTTCCCAGGGCGAGGGCAGTGGGCACAGCACAGCCCACCCCACCAGCACAGACACTTCCATGGTGCTGGGGTCTTTCCTGGCTCCCTGCAGCAGGGGAATGGGCACCTCCAGGACATTCCAAACACTGAGGCGATCATGAAGAGTGGTTTATAGTTTTGTAAGATTATGCTGTGTTATTAAACACTGTGCAGCATGTGTTCCCCAAACCATCAGCAACAGCAGCCCAAGGACAGAAGCCTAGACTAGACTGCAATTTGCTTCTACGTTTTAATCAAGATGTAGGAACTGATCAGTCTTTCTTGTAACTCCCTGTTAAAAGAGCCTCATGGAGGCTCTAACAGCATTTGACAGAGATCTTTTCCACACACTTGCTTTAAACAAGCCAAAACAAAAAAAAAAGGAAAGGAGGCATGGGATATGCGTGCAGGCTTTCAAGGCCATTAAACTCCTACATCAAAATCCCCTCTTTCTCGGCTCAGCAGAGCAGGGAAGTTCCCTTTGTTCCCGGGGAACACAACAACTGGGATTTAGGTATTTGTTCTCACCGTGTACGCAGCACCCCACACCACAGCACACCCAAGACATGCATGCAGGGAGGGCTCTGCCACATGGAGCACACCCTTCTCTCCCCACCACGATCAGCACAACGTTAGATCGAAAACACATGAAGGAATTACCTTAGGAAAAGGCAGTAGGACAGAAGGGGTTTCTGATCCACAGGGTTTTCTTTCACACTCTTAACAAACATTTCACTTCCCAAGGACAGCAATCTGGGAAGCTCAGAACATTATGTAAGGGGCACAGCCAACAGAAGGATCATGAAGTTAAAAAGTCTCTGTTAATCAGTGACAAATTCAGTACTTGTTGCTACAATTACAAAGATAATAGTTCCTTTATGTCAGTGCCTTTGGTTTTGCAGCTGTAAAATAGCTTTGAAATTCAGCATTTCAAGTAACAGAAATTAATAGGAGGTCATTTCTACCAGAGAAATTTTAGGGGCCCATCCTCTCTAATCATCATTAAAAACTAAATCCACAGGAGAAGAGGCACTTTACTGATTGTCAAGTGGAAGCTATTATTCATTTGATGAAGCTCTTGGCACAGTGCCATTTATTCTGCTGTAGAGCCTGCTGGTTGCTCTACTTCATCTCGTGCAATCAAGGTTGTTTCTGCCTGCCAAGAGTTATTTATAGAGTGGAGAAAAAAAAAAAAATGCAATATGTTCTCTTGCTTCAAAAACAAGTTTCAAACTTTCTAACTGAACAACTGCTTCCTGCTCCCCGGTGACATCCCTTCATTTCTTCATTTGAGCCCCACTTGTACAAAACCAAAAGCACATTCCTAGATTTCATCTTCCCCAAAACAGGGAAACGATCCCTGTGCCATGCATATTCTCATTGAGAAACCATCTGATTGTCTTGAGATAAGACTGCACAGTCCCTCTGTCCCCTGCTGGTGTCAAGAGAACTTCCTTTGAGGGTCACCTTCACTGATGCAACTCATCTACATGCAAAGTGTGTGGGGGGAATCCTGTTGGTGGTGGGGATGCTTTGCTTGTCCTCACTGAGCTGCCAGGATGAGGAGGTGGATGAGGCATCTGGCCTGGTGGATTTCCATTCCAAAGCTTGATTCTCTGGTCTCCAGATGATGCACAATCCATACACCCCACACAGAGTTTGCCACTGTGTTGTGGAAGGGTTCTACATCCCCTGTGATGCCCAAATGACCATATATTCCTATGCAAAAGCTTAAGCCTGTTTTTAACCACAAGGCCAGTTTAAATTGGCAATCCTGACGCTCTTAAAAGCAATGTATGAAACCAGAAACAGCCTTTAAAGTGAATGCAGTAAAACACCACTAGTATCCAGTTTGTGCATGAGCCCAGAACCGCCCCTGAAAGGTTCTGTGATTTTTAAGAGCAGTCCAATATAAAGTTCAGACTAAACATCTTAAACAGGGAGAAAGTGAACTTCACACACAGTAAGAACACAAATGCTCCAGAAACAGAACTATCAGCATGCCACTGAGTCATTTGACAGCTGAATTCTGGTTTACTTGGATCCATGAAACAGAAAGCAAACCATGGTAGTTTTCACTGGAAAAAACTGTTAATTCTCGGTTTCCAGAACTGTTAACAAGTCCATGTAAACAAGCAGGGTTTTTCAAGTTCACTTATTGCAGTTCTGATAAATTTACTCCCATGGAATAGCACTTCATTCCATGGGTGTTTTCCCTGATGTCACACAATTATGCCCTGAACAAGCTATCCATCTCAGTGCTCCCTTCCCTCTTCATCTTAGGACTTCATGCACAATAAACAAAGCACAACCCCTGCACGAGTCTCTTTCATCCCTAAAGCAAACCCCTGACTGTCTCCTGATCCTCTGCACATTAAGTCCATGTACTGCCTGATGTACTGATTTCACAGTGATTTCACTGCTCAGAGTGGGAATCACATCTACACATTTCCTAAATCCCTCCAGAGATGGAGACTCCACCACTGCTCTGAGTTAGTAGATGTCTTGTTCAACTTGCAAACTTCATGTAGGGACTAACAAAGATGATTAAACTGGCTCTGTTTCTAAGCTACCTTTAATGACCTTATAGACAAAAACAGAGCTTTGATTCCAGATCATTATTTCTAAACACAATATGAACCAAATGCATAAATGCTGTTTTCTAATGGGTTCTATCCCTTTCCCTTTTGACTAATATAAGATTTGATGTATTTTAGTGGATCTTCAGTTAAGCAGAATTCATAAGACAGACAGAGAGCTACTAATAACCAACCTCTATGGCCAGACTGCCAGGAAATCCCGTCAGTAAGGAAGATGTTGAGCAACTGTTCGCCAATTTCCTAGGGATTTTATACATAATAAGCAAAGTATATTAGAAGCTCTTGATTTAACAAACACCCCTGAATTATGCATTTGTGTAATGACAAGTATTGTAGGCAACATTTACACAAGTATGCAAATTTCATGTAGGATATAGTTTGCATATGGTGAAATGCCCATCCCCCATATAAACCATGGGATAATGCCAGGGAAGAGTTTTCAGCATGGTAAGCACCACACAGCTTGATCGAGGCTTCTAAAATAACCAGCAAACCTATTGTTCTAACTGATATGTGAAAAAAGAGATGCATAAATCACTGGAAAATCATGTGTGCTTTGAGGATTATGTCTCCAAGCTGGTTTTCCCATTGGGTGACATGCCAAACCCCGGACACCAAAATGGGTTATGCTATAGAGCAAATACCAGCCATTAACTTTCCTGTGGTTTAATAATTACACCTCTTCCTGGGGATGTGATTAAACCACACACAGCATTAGAAAACAGAGGGAATTAAGTCAATATGCCTCAGAGCTGAAGAGTAAGTAAATGTGTATAATAAAAAAAAAGCTGGATCAGATGGCTGGATGTATATGTTCAAGGTCTGCACAGCAGTGCAACACACGAATGCAATAAGAATAACATCATTACCAGATGTAACAGCATTTTCCCCCTCCACAAGGGAAATGCAGCATTGCATTACAGAAAGACATGAGGGGCACCAAGGCCAGCAGAGACCTGGCCCCCCACCAGGAGCACTGGCTCTCTGGATAGAAGAGTGACTCCTTGCCAGAATGCTTTGGTCTGCTGTTTGCTTCAGCACCGGTGCTGTGGGTTCATATTCCTTCCTGGAACACAGGGCAAGAGTACTCAAAATGCCTGGCAGGGTACTGCTGCCTCTTAAAGTGCTTGAAGACAGACAGACTGAATCCTGTAGAAAGAAAAATTTGCCCAAAGACAAACACCCTCACCCCACACCCGCACCTGGCTGCAGATGAGTTGAGTGTTCAGCCGTTTGTATTCTCTTCCACTTTACTTTGACTTCAGCATTAGAAACACTTCAAATCAATACAGTATTACCTCATTACATGATAATTCATTTGGCACTGGAAGGTGACATAAGCCACAAGAAATGGCATTTCTGAAGAACTGCATTAAACAAAGACTCTCCTATTTCTCCAGTTGTCAACTGGAGCAAGTCCAGGAAATTCACTTGAGTTACTTGTGGGTGGGAAGCAGGAACAGCGGGAAAGAACAGTTTCTCTGCTTCTTTCTCTGCCTGGAAGACAAAGCTGTACAGCACCCTCTCAGCAGGATGCTGATACTTACCCAAGCATCTACAATGGAAACATAACATTTAAAGTGTGATGCTGGCAGGAAGAGCTTTCCAACCCCACTCTGACACTTGCCTAATCCTCCCCAGGTTTTTCTCAGCCCACTTGTTTCCCAGCCCATGGCCTTGCCCCTGAGACTGTAGATTATCTAAGCAGCAGGGGAGGTCGTAAGTGGGGGTTCCACTCATCTCATCTTCTGCAGCACTTGGCTCTCACTGGATATCACACCACATTCTCCAGAGAGAGCAGCTGGTGACCATTGCTCTGATCTGGACCCGAACCAGAGACTGGGAGAGGAGAGACCCTGTCGGGCTGTCCCTTGCCCAGCCACCCAGTGCTTCTTCATCTCAGCAGCAGTTTTGCTGCCAATGTTTGTGAGCCTCAGAGAGTGTGATTGTGAACTCTTTAAAACACCCAAATCACTGAAAGGTACATGTTCAGCTGCAAATTTTCTTAAGGAAAAAACCCAACAAACCAAGAAGAAACAGTGGTGTCAGCATCACTTCCCTATCTCTGAAGAAAGCATTCAGGGCAGCTGGCAGAACTTGATGCAAGCAAAAAGGAGCAAATTCAAGTTGCTAAAAATTGATGTTTGTCTCCAGAAATCTTCCAGCTTTACCAGACCCACTGGTGGTAAAACAGAATAATAAATGCCTTCAGGATGAGTGAAAATTTCTAGGTATGGACAGCTCTTTCCTACTAACAAGCCTCTGCCTGCAGGCCATCCTCCCTGAGCACTCGTCTGGAGGGGATGGGAAGAGGGCTTCTTCTAAAACCATTTGCAAACAACAGCAACAAGCCAAAGAGGTCTGGCAAAGTTTAGGAGGATGCTGGCTCAGGAGGCCAAATTAATTGGCTTTGATGGAGTAACATCAGGGAGGAATTTAAGGCTAAAGCATTTCAGTTGTGAGTCATTTAGGCTCCAATGCCACCATCTGGTTCTGGACAACACTGTAACCGTTGCTGCTCAGAGCAGAGTGTGGCAGCCTTGTGCCAGGCAGGCAGCAGCAGAGCCCTGCGCTGACCAAGGCTGCTTTCCATTCCTGGCACAGGGAAATGGCAAAAGTGACAAAGTTTTCATTTTCTTTGGACATTTTTCTTCAATAATCCCATGGTTTTCTCCAAAAAAAACCCATGGAGAAGATGTCTCATTTTTTGAACACTTGTGAATTCAATTTCCATTCAGTGGTAACACCCCCAGAACTGAACTGTGTCTATTCCCTATGTAAACTTGCACTTTAGCAAGAGTTAAAAATTGGAAGAAAGATGCTCCCCCCATAAAACAATACATTCAACAAATAATTTCGAATGATTTTTAGCTAATTCTTTGCTCTACTTTCACAAAATTGCCCCAGTACAGACTTGGGATATGAATGCACTTGGGATATGGTCCGCACATCCACCCCAATCACTCTCTAGCCCCGAGCATACTTTTCCTCACAGAACGACAGACTCGCTGGGGTTGGAGGGGACCTCTGGAGATCATCTGGTCTCACCCCCTCCTCAATCAGGGCCACCCACAGCCAGTTGCTCAGCCCCATCCAAGGATGGAGACTCCACAAAGAAGAACCGGAATTCTTTAAGCAGAAGATGGTTAGCCTGGGATGGCCTGACTCTGCTAAATTCATGCTGTATTTTACCCCACTGGTCATTTACCTCCACACCTTTCATCACCCTTCCCACAGCAAAGCTACTTCTGCTCTGCTGATCTGGTTGAGAAGCCAGCAGCCACCAACCACCTCTTCTGCACAACTCCTCTTCCTGCCTGGGGATTACAGGGCCACACAGTACAGCCCTGACCAAGCAGCTTCGCTAAAGCACATGGCAGCAGTCAGCTGGAGGAGGCAGTATGTGAGTGACTGCCTTTGCATCACTTCATCTTTCTTTTTGTTTGAATATTTTTTTCCTCCCTTCACTTATCTGTGCCCTCTGATTTTAATGGCTTTTGTCCTCCTGATTCTCCCTCCATCCATCTGCAGGCTGAGGAGTAAGCAAGAGGCAGGAAGGTGCTTAGTTCGTGGCTGGGGTCAACCCACCACAGTCTGTCCCTAATGCAGATCTTTTTCCCTATCCTTTTGTCTCATCAGCCACACAGCATGTCCCCATGAGGCTGAAAGAATATTTACGGGGATCTTGGACAAAGCATTAGTTTATGATGGGATCAGTTTATGATCAATGTATTTAAAATATAAAATATGATATTATTAATATATAATTATACATGATTTCTATTATGTTTTAAATTACTTTTTACTTCTTTTTCCTGCCTAAGTCCAGACTTGATTGAAGAAACTTTGACTTTGCTTCATGAAAGTATAGCTCACATTGTCCTTGGGAATCTCCACTGTATTTTGCACTTTTTACCTCTAAGGCACAGCTTTTCTGTTCAGTTAATATTTTTTCTTTACATTATAGGATCTTTACTCATTCATTGTGGCCTTCTGAGGCATTTATCCTGTTCAGTCTGGAGTCATTCCCTACAGCATTTTGTCTCTGTCTGCCATGTAGATTCTGGATGGTTCACACCTTAGGTTCAAAAAAAGGCCAAAGCTCTTCCACACACAAAGAAACCTAGAGACCAACACAAGCAGAAATATCTGGACCCTGTCACATCTGCTCTCAAATCTGTATATGGAAGGTTAAGAGTCTCCCATCATGATACAATCACTGGTAGTACTTACCTCTCTAATAACATTGCAGAGAATTCTGCATTTCCAAGCTCAGCCCTGAGGGCATACAGCAGACACTGCCCTACCCCAGCAAAGCCTTATCTCATCTCTTCCCGAAACTGTTCTGTTCCACAGTGTGGTTTCTCCCGACATTACCCTTCTTTGTTCTTTCTAGCTACTGGTCCCTGGTGTGCAGATGAACACACACGCACTGGATCCCCAGGGGATGAGAATTTGCTACCACACCAGTCCAAGCCAGTGGCATCTGTTGCTGCTCCAAGGCTCCTGCTGTGAACCTGCTGGCTCTCCTGGCCATTGGGAACCAAGACCAGGTTCTAGGAGAGGCAGCAGTGGGTGGGAGAATGCAGGGTCTCACTGCCCGCGCCAGTGCCTCCACCAGCCAACGTTGCCACTGCACCTCAGGCAGGCGCAGGGTGCACACAGGACACACGGCCTGGGTCCAGGGAGCTGCTTCCAGGCAGGGTTACTTCTGTTTGCAGAGTTCCCCTATTGAGGAAATACCTCATTGTGTTTTGATGCTTGCAGGCATCACTGTGAAAGAGTCATAGTACAGGCATGGGAGGACACACCAACAGGGAAAGCACTGCAGATATGCACTGATTCAGTGGTGGGAAACAAATAGTTTGGGCCAGATGCATCTGTTGCATCATTTATTTAAATTGCAGGGCTTGCTCCACGAGTGAAACGGGTCCCATCCCAAGGTCACTGATGTATATTTTACATTACAAGACCCAGAGGCACACCAGTCTATTGGATAGGTTGGGCTGCTTTAAATAAATATGAATTACAAATAAAATAGGAATAAATATAAATTTTAAAATATAAAGAAATATAAATCATGAAAATAAATTCTGAAACAAACTATACATTAATAGATGTCAGTTTGGTAGAAACTTAATAAATGCATCATTTTTAATGAAAGTAACAGAAGTTCCTCTCACCACCGAAGCGGAAATGCAGTCTATCCCATTGTGAGACCCTATCCAGGGGACTTTATAAAACACCAAACCACAGCCAAACAACTATTTCCCTGAAAACAAGAGTCATCCACATCCTTTGTTATCTAAATCATATGGACGTGAGGGATAAGCAAAGGCATTACCAACTGTAAGAAGTGAGCTGCACTTTGTAGAGTCTTAATGAGAAAGACTGAAGAATTACATTAAAGGCACATTTCATGTTTTAAGTTTCCTGCAAGAATCAGATTCCTCTCAAGTTTAGATGCCTTCTCGCTGTCAGTATCCCCCCTACTCTACCTGGACTGTTCCCTTCATTTGCAAGATAACACTAATTGTAGCTAATGAGACCATTCAGGTAACTCTCATTTTTAGCCAGCCATCAGGCCGCACCAGCACTTCTACACCCTGAATTCACCCTGCCAGACAGCAAGATGAATTAGCAGCCCCTATCCTAAAAGGGGAAGTACACAAAATTACTGCTGGAACAGTCATCCAGCACATGACCCACACTGATCAGACACATCTGCAGACATGACCAGTGCCTGAAAACACATGAGAGTGGTACCCCAGAGGTGACACACAGTTGTGTTTCCCCCAGTACAGTCACTATAGGGCTGCCTCTTGTGTTTAGTGTGATAATTAGCTCTTCTTAGCTCAGCCTGCAAAGAGCAGCAAGAAAATAAGGAGGCAAGATCATCAGCTTCTGAAAGACTGTGTTTCTGTTCTGGTTCTCCACCACTTATTTGCCTTCTTCCTCCCATATTCTACTTCCCTTGTCACAAACCTGTCCCCCCAGGCAGCAGAGCCCTGCTCGCAGGAGCACGGCCCAAGAGCTTGTGTTCTTCCCTGCCTGGAGGAGCCAGCCCTGGGGAGCACCACGGTGAGGGGCCCTGTGCCTGCTGAGATCCCGAGCTCCACAGCCAGGGGAGGTTAGAATGGACCTTAACGTGTACATGTCTAAAACAAGGAAATCACTCGCAAGGCAGACATTTCATCAACTTGGAAAGTTCTGATTGTTCTTGTGCAGCAGCCTGAAGTTATTTCTGTTCTGCATGCAATGTCAGGAAACCCACTGACTCTACTGCTTTCTGTCCTGAAGTAAAGCATAACGAAATGTCTTACAAAGGAGTTTTTTTGGCTACTTCCACAGTTACACTTAACCACATGTATTGCACATACTAATTTTCTCCTGAGGTATAAGGAATATGCTGCTTATGTGCATGGATACTCTCATTTTGAGTGAAGCCACGCTATTCACACAGACCCGTGAATGCAAAGCTTAAATGTTGAATTTGACCAAGTTCAAACCTGAACTTTATTTAAACAAAGTAGGGTTTAAAAAGGATAGTCTGCAAGAAGGGCTTTTTCTAGCAGATTCTGGGATCAGCCCAGTGGAAGTATGAGACAATAGATTTTAACATTTTAATAAACAAGTGATTCTCTGGGGAATTTAGAATTAAAAGAGAGATCAACCAGTTGTGGTCTGCATGCCAGTTTGTTTCTTTTCTTCTGCCCTGCTACTCCTGCTCACTGTTCTCGCTATAATTACTGAGATAGAATCATAGAACCATATAACCACAGGCTGGTTTGTGTTGAAGGGACCTCAAAGCTCCTCCAGCTCCAACCCCTGCCACAGGCAGGGACACCTTCCATAGAGCAGTTGCTCCAAGC
>JANRGW010025184.1:0-13119 GCA_024733675.1 Psilopsiagon aymara | reverse complement strand
GAGGTTAGTTTGAATAATGAAATCCCTTTTTAAGAACATTTTCTCAGAAATTCAAAGTGCTGGAGACTGCGCATCAGCATATGCAATCTCAGCCATTCACATATATACATCAGTGATTTTTCACATCTCTGATATGTCAATGCCATCTACAAATTAATTCTTAGATATATTTTTCCCCTTTAAAAAAATGTAGCATAGTGTGACTGCAGTGACAGCCCTATGCAACTGCAGAGGTTCTATTCCAGAGGTACTACTACCAAGGGGTGAGTTTGCCTGTAAACAAGAGGCTCATGCAGCCCATGGGCATGGTTTCTAGACACTGTTTACATGAGGAGTCCTAAGGTTTTATAAAGCAGATAACAGAAGACCTTTTCTGTGTGTTTAGTGACCCATATTTCAAGTTTATTATTACCAAAGGATAGAAATTTCCACTTCCATTACTAATCTTCAGCAAAATGTCATGGCCACCACCACAAAAAACACTAATACCAAATCCACCTTTGGAGTCTGGAAAAATGCCATTCTAGAGGTACCTCCATTTCTATCACACCTGTCCAGACATTTGCCTGGAGTTGGTTTCTGCTGCCTCAGGGGAGGCAGTGCAGTTGTGCTGGTGCATGTTAGATGACAGAGATCCTGCAGTGAGATTGGCTTTTCAGAACATTTATCCTCAGACAGTGTCTTGGTAAAGAGAAGAAAATCAAGGGGAAAACTTAGAAAATAATCCTGGAAGACAATCTCAAAAAATCTGGGATACTGCTGGGGACCTCATGGAGTACTTTGAGCATCTATGTATTTTGCAGCCAGGTCCTCTGATTTCTACATCTGATCAATGCAGCAGCCTGAAAACTTAGTAGCAACTGTCTTTGTGAACTGATATCATCTAACCATCTCCTCTATAGATGGTTATCACAAATGACATAATATTTGGAGAATTATTTTTTGTGCTTTTTATTTATTCATTTATTTATTTACTTTAAATTGGATTTCACTTGACTCTTCCTCACACATTCAGCTTCATGTGTTCTGATCTCCATGCTGATAGCTCAGCATGGCACTGCAAAAGCTGTCCCAGTTGGAGACAATGGAACAGTGGGAAGTGAAGGCAATGAGTTGTAGCCAGACTGCCACAGAAGGCAATTTGGGATGTTAAGTAGATTAGATGCTTCTGTAATAAGATCAGCGGCAAAACAGAACTGACAAATGCACTATTATGGTTGTAACAGTAGTAACTTGGTTGCGGTAACTGCATGTGGATGCCTCAAAACTCATTTCCCACACTGTTTGCAGTACCAGGAAAATAGTATTTTATCAGTGACATATATTCCACTTAGATTTCTGAAGTTTTCTCCACATCTATAAGCACTTGTGATACTTTTCCTTAATGATATTTCCCCTTGCAGAGGAATGTCATGTGGCAAGAAGCAGTGAATGATTTGGCTGATCCTAGAGCAGGGCAGCACAAAACAAGGAGGCCTGAATCTCTTAAAAGACTGCTGCCAAGCACAGTGGGACCTGCGCCTTCTTGCGTCAGCACTTAATTCACTCTCAGAAAAGCCTAATGATGGGCTGGATTTGTTCTCAGTACAACTCTCTTGACTTCAGTTGAGTTTCACTTGCAGTGAGCTTGTCCTGACACACTCACATTGTGCAGCCAAGCCAAGCAACAGAGGCTCTGGCTGGCAGGCCATAATCAAATCCCACTTCAAGTAACCCAGCCAGCCTGCTGCCAGGGGTGAGGCAGCAAGGAGAGAGGCAGCATGCCAAAGCCATCTCCTGCAGAACTGTATTCTTCCTTGTTATTTAGTCATACAGATGCTGACAAATATATTTTGAATCTTTAATTTTTACTGTTTGCGGCTACCTCACCAGTATTCAAAGCCCTTCTGATTAGACAGCCAGATCACCATCTGTGAAACTCAACATTCAGTCTCCCACAGTGCTTGCTGTGGTTACAAACCAGCACCAGAACTGCTGTGAAGGAGTTTGTGCTGGCTCTTCTCTGGTTGACATTCGCACCAGTGGCTTTGGGAGGCCCTACTGCTCTCCTCTGTAAGGCAAGACTATGTTCCTGGTCCTGAGTGTGGCAGTTCCTGCCTTAGCAACACTAGAAGAATGAGTAAAGTCTGCTCCAGTTTGTCAAGCAGATGCTGAGGAAGAGATGTAAAGTCATTTAATTCTCTAGAAAATTCCAGCATGAGGTCATAGAATCATAGAATAGTTAGGGTTGGAAAAGATCTTAAGATCTTCTAGTTCCAACCCCCCTGCCATAGGCACGAACACCTCATGCTAAACCATGTCACACAAGTCTCTGTCCAACCTGGCCTTGAACACTGCCAGGGATGGAGCATTCAGAACTTCCCTGGGAAACCCATTCCAGTGCCTCACCACCCTTACATTAAAGAAGTTCTTCTTTATATCCAATCTAAACTTCCCCTGTTTAATTCTGAACCCGTTACCCCTTGTCTTATCACTACAGTCCGTAGTGAAGAGTCCCTCCCCAGCATCCTTAGGCCCCCTTCAGATATTGGAAGGCTGCTATGAAGTCTCCACACATAAACTCTTCTGGGATGAGCACACTTATTTCCCAGAGCAGCAACTAGACTCATTGGCCATTTGTAACTTAAATTCCTTTAGGATATTGTTGTGAAGAAATAAATGTACACTGCATAATGTTATGCCTTGTGACAGGAGATTCTGTGTAGAAACTGTTGGGGATAGGCACAGACTTAATGCAGGCCTGGTATGAATTCCCCTATTTCTTGTACAAGACTGGAAGAAATCACTTCCCTATGATTTGTTACAGCTGAGGAATAAGACCACTTTACTTTCCCCCAGAAATTCCTCCCAGAATTTTCTGTGAATAAGGTTCTTCCTTTCCTATGAAAAACTGTGACCAGCACTCTCCTTAGCCTTAAGAAAAGGAAGCTGGCCATGGCCAAAGTACAAAATGATGACTTTTCTTGCAGACTTTTGATGAAAAAAAAGAGTATTTTTTCACCAGAAGATAAGCACTTCCATACACTGAAAATACTTTTGGGAGCTTTTACCTTCCCCCTGCCAAGAAGAAAGCCTTCCCCTTTCCCCTCCCAATTAATACCAATGGCAAAACCAAAGTGCTGTGGCATTCTCTTAACAGCCCAGCTGATCCCCAAGTCAGAGGAGACAGACTTGGTCAAGTGAGGTTTGTCTTTGATGAAAGAGCGATTCCTTGTGTTCTCTGTTTCCTAACAGAGATGGACTCAGAGACAATAAATCTCAATGACTGCCTAGTTGCTGTGATTGTGGAGGGATTGGGTTTGGTCACTTTACATCTCCCTCCAGGTCTGTGTGCCTTTTTCAGCTGCTGAGAAATAATTAGGTTTGGGAAGCTGAGCCTAGACTTCCTGAATTGTAGCAGTGGGTGTCTAAACACTACTTGCAAATTCTTGACAGCATTCTACAAATACTCTACCTTGCATGAACCTCAAGTCTTAACTGAGATACCATTCAATCTGCTCTGCTATGTCTGATTTGCATTCAGATTTTCCGTGCTCTGTTTGCTTCTCATGAATGCATCAGAGTAGTCAGTGTGCATTCCAGGGTGGTGTACTGAAAGCTGTATTTTGAAGCCTGTGATTTAGAAAAAGCCAGTAAAACACCTTTGGATCTCTAGGCTCAGATGAGATGTGTTTTGCTTTGATAAAGGGTACCTAATTTTTTTTAGTGTATTTTCATTTTTTATTATTTAAAATTAAACTTAGCTGTGCCTGAATAGACTGACTTTATAGCTGGTAGAAATGTCACTCTCCTGTATTGCAGGTACAAAGATGAAGCCATATAGTAGCTTATTAATAACTCTATGCTTCCAGAGAAATGCAATTGTGATTTGCAAGTTTGTAAATCTTGAAAGTTCTCAATATAATAAAACACAGTGGTTTTGTTGTTGTAGGAATGACCTTTTAGAGGATATGAACTCCAGGGCTGACTGTTTCTCATGGCAGTGCCATAGGCCCTGCAGGTCATCCCCCGGATAGTCCCAGCCCAGTTTGCAGGGATTACATACACACTGCCATCTCCCAGTGTGGTATATAATATTCACTATTTATTATACATATACAACTTATATTAATAGATAGAGCTATCTATCCTTTACTATGTATTACATAGTAAATCTAAGAAATTATATGTAATCTAAATAGATTATGTAAGTGTAAATAGGTACAAAATATATTAAAGTGTAAATAGAGATAAGCATAGAGATATACACAAGTGTAGCTAGATATGTATGTAAAAGTGTATATGTGTAAATACTGTATATTATGAATGGAAATGAATCATTTATATATATAAACCATATATATTCAAACCACATACATATGTGTAAATAGATATATAAATGTAAATGTCTATGATAAATAATGTTTGCAAAATGCAAAGTAACTCTGCTTATAGAAAGGCTTTAAACACCCAATGACCCTTCTAAATAGCTACTGAAGATAGAAAAGAGTTTTCAAAAGCTGCCCCTTTCCCTTTCTCTTTTTCCATTTTTCCATTTTTCATGTTTTGGAGCCAATTTCGCCAAATGGGGACTTTCCTTTGCAGGGCCATGCATGTGGGGTGTAAGCTGCTGCTATGGCATAAAGATACCCCAAACACCCTGATTTTGATTCTGCAATGGTTTTAAACCATTTGGGGCTCCTGGGAAAGCCAAATCCACCTGGTTTTATACAACAGAAAGCAAAAATCTCACAACTCCTTTTCACAAACAAAACCAAAAATCAGCAATTTCTATGCTGTGGATATGCAGTAGAAAAATCCCCCAGCTGAATATTTTTTTCAGAAGCAAAAAATTTTTGCTTCTCCCCAATTTTTATGTTATGGAAAAGCAAACAAAGAAACCCAAAACAACCCCACTGAGAGTTACCTGATGTGGGTCAGTTATCTGGAATGTATTATATATTGCAATTAATCCAGGTGAGCTTTCTGCTGTGGATTATCCTGAATGGGCTCTGTGGTTAGATCATCCCCATGTATGACCCTTCATGTAGGTTTTACCCACCTACCCACCCCCTGTGTGAGGGGTTGCTCCAAATGCTGTTCATCAAAACGTATCCCCATACTATATCCCCTTCCCCACACCAGCCCCTTCTGGCTCCTTGGGAGCTCATTTTTTCATGTGAGTTCTTTCTTCATGAGTTTTTCCCCCATCCCCATCTCATGCCCCCCATAACTTCTCTGCATCCAGATCCCAGATGCTTCCTGGCACCCCACTGCTTGCACATTGCCCACCCACTCTCTCTCCTCCTATGTTTCAGAGCTGGGAACAGTGCTGGCCAAGCAGGGATATGTTACTTCCTGCTGAACAGCACTTGCACTGCACCAAGAGCTGTTCTGCTCCTTTCAGCAATGTGCAACTGCTATGCTCACTGCCAGGAGCAGCAAGGAGTGCAGAGGTATACTCTTGGACAAAGGTGGAATATCCAGGGCTCTACAGTCACCTGCTAAGGACACTTACTATACCAACGTGCCTCTTTGGTTTCCTTGCTCCACGACCAATTACTTTGCATGCTGTTAAATGACATCATGCAGCGTTTCTTCACGAGACAAGCTATGCACAGGAAGCATTTCCTGTATGCAGGGCTACGGAAGCAGACAGAGCTGAGGAAAAGTACAAATGCCACCATAAAGGCCAGTGATCACCAGTGTACCACTCATTTGCAGATCTGCCACTTGCCTCTGGTCTGCTTGGTCCCGCTGTTTCCAGCTGAATGTAGCTGCCCCTCTCACACACAGGACTTCAGCCTCTTCCCTCCTGCCTTCAGGGTGTTGTCTGTGCTGCCTTTTTGACCCATTTCATCTCCTGCCAGCACGTGTTGTCTCGCTGCTGTCACTCGCACAACCATGATGCAGACACAGCAAACCTAGAGGAAGGAAACTTTCCCCAGGTTCCCTGTGCTGATTCTCCTGCGAGGTAATGAATGGGGTGGGGGATGCAGGCAGGAACTACACCCAGATTTTCAAAGCACTCAAATGCAAAGGCCGGGAGTGCTCGAGCCGCTGTGGGGCTTCCGATTCAGAGGCAGTGAACGCTACTGCCTGTCTGCGAAGGCGGTAAGGATCCCCAGGGGCCGCAGTTAGCGTCCCGGGAAGCTACAAACAGCCGAGCGGCCGGCGCTCGGAAACGATCGTTGAGGTGGTGCTGCCGCCCGGCGACAGAAGGGTGGTACTGCAGCCGAACCGAGGAGGTGCAGAGAGGCCGCCCACCGCGCTCCCGACTGCCGCCCGGTGACCTAAGCACAGCGCTGCAGCACCGACTGCACGCATGCGTAGTAACGCCCACTGGAGAGCTCGCTGCTGCCGCCCGCTGGTCAAAGCGCGCTCCTGCAACACGCGTCCGCGCCGGGAGAGGCTCTGCAGCGCCACCTCCGCGCTGTGCCCCGGCCCCGCCGCGCTGCCATCGGCGTCCGGCGATGGGCGGGAGCAGTACGGCGCGTGGTGGGTGAGGGTCCCCTGCAGCTGCCTTCATCAGCAGCATCTTCCTTGCGGCCTGCCCCGGGACCTCGGGTCACCCCCAGGCCCTGTCGTGAAAGCGGGGAGCTGGGCCCCGGTGCGCCTCCAGCAGCCCCTGAGCAAGGAACGTCTTCAGGCAGGGGCGATCTGCGGTAAAAATCACTGCTGCTGCTTCTTTCTCTCTGCTAGAGGCCGCGCCGGGGGTGGGATTGTCCTTTTCTCCCCGGGGGATGCCCAGGGCTGCAGCTGCCTCAGGCTTGCACGGGTCGTCAGAGCCCGGCCTCTTCTTGAGGTGTGGTACCAAAGCGGGACAGGCAGAGCACTAACTGGCTCCAATCACACTCGGCTTTTACACCACAGGTGCTAAGCAAGAACTACTGAAAGTGTTTCATGACAATTTTCATTCCTGGTGCAAGACATTTAGCATCTCAAATGTCGTGCTTTACTTCCATGGCTGAGTTTCAAGTAAGAGGCAACCACGGAATAACCATTTTGTATTTAACCTTTGAAAGCATACACAGCCACCATCACCCTCCCCAAAAAAGCAAAAAAAGAGACCTCAACCATTACTGCCCTGCCCCTCCTTCTAACAGACTTTTAAACCAATGATCTTTCACTTACATGTTACAAAATTCATCTCCTTTTCTGGATAGCACTCAACCCCCCCCCGGAACCAACTGCTTCTGCATAATGCCATCTTGCCTACTGATTCCACTGCATTTGCACAGAATGACACGCTTCTATACACCATACAGCACCTGGAAAAAGCAGCTCCGTTATGATGTTCACTTTCCTGGGAGAGGCCCCACTTGACTGAGCACAAAAGTTCAACATTATGTTCCAAAATATAGTTCCAATACTAAAGGCAGGTCTTTTTCCAAACATGCAAACAGAATGCACAGATGAGGCAATGGTATTTGAGACACATTTCATACAGTTGGCTTTTAATAAAAGTATTCCAGTACTTCCTTGATCATGCTTTAGAACCGTATTTCTTCTTAGTGTTCCTCATACAAAGAAAAATTTACAGCAATATTAAAATGCGCTAAAATCTGGAATTCTTTTCTACTGTAGTTCAGATCCAAGTAAACATCACATTTTTTATAAGAATTTACCTTTATTAACCTTACTTGAATTCTTCCCTTCTTCTGTTCTCCTCATAACGTGTAAACGATGTTATCCCCTAACATACCTGAAAGAATATCTCATAATGGAAAGTTACCTGTCTGAAGTCTAAAAATCCTGATTAGCAAACAATTTTGACAACTTACATGCATCTACAAGATAATCCAAAAGGGCTGACTATATGTAGCTATTGCTGAAAGAGTTAATATTCCAAGAGAATGATGATTAAATCATAACTGGACAGAAAAATCCTCATCAAGAGTCACTAAGTAAAAGCATATACAAATCTCAACAGTTCTATGCATTTTATTGGTTTCTGAGTTCTCCAGGTCTCTAACAATGGTATTTACAGGCTGAACCAGCCTAGTCTTGAAACTATCAGGAACTGTTCGTATACCTATTATGCTAGTTAACTAATAATACAGAAAACAATGCATATGGTGAAATGCTGGCTATGTTAAATCTAATTGTTCCCCAGTTAACTTTAATGAGACGAGATTTCTTTCAGCATAGGAACCCTTAAAGCAAGAATTGTCATACCAGGTAATTACGCTAGTGTTGCCAATAGCCTGAAAAACACCAGTAGCAGCATTTTGCATTAAAGGAATAAATAGGAAAGATTTGTTTAAGGGATCTTTCTAGAAAATAATACTATCATTCAGCAACATATTGTAACCATGTGATTCTACTTGATGTCGTAAGTGCATGCTGGCACAAGGTAACTGAATATCATTAATATTTATGTTGCACATGTAAATGGTGATATTTAGGCAATAATTCTTAATTACTAATATATGAAATCCAAATGCTTCCATCTTGTAACTGGCCAATACTTCCATTCCACAAAGCTGTGGTTGCTTGAATTTAATCACTGAAGTAATTGAAAGAGAAGATGGATGCAAAGACTGCAACAGCAGCTGCTATTACCACACCTAAAATAACAAAGGAAATGCATTCAGTGAGTGGCAAGTGCAGCAGTCAGGACAAGCTAGGGTATAAAGAGCAGGGTCAAGGTGAATGACAGGAGGAGAAACACACACCCCAAAAAAACTATTTTACCGCTGCTTAGCCTAAATCTAAAGCTACTATGTCAGATAATTAAATTAGAAAAGTTCCACATTACATTTCTAATCAGAGCAGGATCCTTCCACCTGTAAGTATGCTCACAGCATACTTCTGTAGTACCTTGGCTGTGTCTTGGCCCCCCAAGATAATGCACTGACTCTGCACTACTGCTTAGTTCTAGGAATCAGACTAGGAAAAATAACAAAAATTTTAAGCTTGAAGAAACAAAAGCTATGAAGTTTTTTCTTTAAAAATACATTTATCTCTTTGTAGCACAATAGTAATTTTCCTATTAACATGCATGTTACTGATGCAGTTGAGAAGATGACACACAAAAAAATCCAAAGCCCCTGAATGATTACATTTACTGCTACTCCTCCTTAATCTTCCAGTTAGCAAGTTCTAAGAATTAATAGAAAACCAAAGTTATTGCTTTGTTGACCAAAGTGTAACTGTCCTTTAACAAAAAAATACACAAAAAACCCCCTCAAATAGAACAGTACTAAGTGCAGGCAGATATATGAGAGCTGGACCAAGGAGTACTAATGGAGAAACTATCTGAAAGAAGACTGTGGCTAGTGTTCCCTGAATTACCAAGGCTGACAATTAGCACTCAAGCCCATACATACTTGTCAGCTTCAGATGAAGATTAGTGAGTCACTAGCTGATTTATGGATGCATACTTGACAAAGCCATTCAGCTGTGTTTGATTTGGTTGTTTGGTATTTTTCATTTTAAGTATGGAATTACGAAAGTGGTGGCTCTCCAAAAGAGAAACAAAGCTATATGAGCCTTCTGTATTGACTTGAAGGCTGAACAAATGCAAACGCTGCTTTTGTTCCAACAGCGGGCTATATTTTTTCCTGTTTCAGAAACACCTTGTGCCTGCAATACTGATACAGGGACTCATTTTAGGAAAGTACTGTATTAATCTCACTTGTTTGCTAATAATGCTATAGAAGGTATGTACAAAAGGGACCTGTTATAGTTTTCGGATTGCAATAGCAGAAATTAAGGAAGTAACATACCCATATTTTGCTGAAGTTTCAAGAGCAATGTTGCTTTTGTCAGTTGTTTCTGTTGTGTGTCATCCATGTTGTCAGTAACTGGACAAATACCAACTGCACGGAAAGCAAATGAAGTAGTAAATACCAGTTCCAAGGCTATCAATTGTGTTTCACAGTTGAATTAATCCAAAAGGTCAAGAACTCCAGATCAACTTTATAAAATACATTTATGGTAGAAAAAAAACCAGCTTACTGCAGTAGGAATCATAAAGTAGGAACAGCATAGTGCTAAACTATTCTGTATGTCTGGAAGAGTAAAAATAAAGAGAAAAATACATTTGGGAATGAGTCCCTTTTCCAAAACTCATCTTCCACATCCTACTTCCAGAGTAACATATACATAACTTAGGGAGAATTTGACTACTCTGGGAGAGAACCACCAAATTGAACTAGGCCTTGGCCCAGGAACCAGCAGCTTAGCTGACCCGAGCAGTTAACTCACAGGGGGCAGCACCAGGAGAGGCAGGCACAGATTTGAACAGGTGATTGTCAGCCACCAATGTTCATTTGCAACTAATGTTTTTTAGAGGAGAAATTATCAACTGCCTCTTAAGCCCACTTTGTCTTACATATATAGTTTCATCTTATTTTTTCTGTGCAAAGGAAAAAAACACCCTCATCTGCTTAAAATATGAGCAGAAATCGTCAACTAAAGGAATTATTAGTTACTGCAAGATAGCTTTAACTAGCTAGCACAGTAAGAGCAACGCATTCTCTCCAAACTATTTACAATAGAGTTTTCAATTCCCTAAAATAACATTCCACTTTTAGAAAAGCTGACCACATTTCCTGGGTCACCTTTGAAGTCTACATGCAGCAGTTTCTTTCTGCTTTAGTTTTGTTGAGCAAGTAGGATAATTTGTGCCCTCTAAGTTTATGTTTCTTTGCATCTTCATAAGATCTGTTGCACTTTTCTGAAGATAAGTCTTGAAGCTGCACATCAAGACAGCAGTGCTTGCTTGCTCAGGGAGGAAAAAAAAAAGAAAAAGAGGAAAAAGAAAGGACCATCCTAAAGCTACTTTGTTACCAAAGGCATTTATGCCATTAATGTTATGGAAGATTTGCATGTGAAGCAGCTGTAGTATAAATCACACACAGTTTTCAAAAGCAGATGCTTTCTAGTGCCAATTAGGTGAATTCTTAATTTTCCATTAATTCTTCAATTTGCTAACAAAGATGAGGAAATGTTTACCACTACTGAAGTCTTACTTATGTTTATCCACTCAGAGTATTTAACATATCATCCCCCACCTCCTGCACGAAGGAGGAGCAGGGATTTAGTAAAGCCAATCATAAAAGCAGAGCTTTCAATTGCTTGTAGAAAAGCACTAAATACCTTGAAACTACACTACTTGGGCTATTTATATCTTTCAATTATAAGTAGGTCAGTTTTACGTTCTATTTTCCATGTAACAATTTTAACGCATGACCCAGTAGTGACCTCACTGGAGTGCTGTCTTAGGAGTCCAAGGAATAAAACTACAGGAGACAAAGGCAGAGGCTGGACTAAGTAAGCACATAAACCTGACCTTCTCAAAATACCTTTATTTTACACATTTTGACTAAAAACTGTGTAAAAGAATAAATCCTTGCTATACTGATTACATCCTCAAGTGCATATTTCAAAGAGCAACAACAAAAAAAGGATTCTTTCAAAATCCTGCTCATGTTCTGGTATTTTAAAAAATTCTTTGTATCAACAAATCTTCCCCAGAATTTCACTATGGATAGCATTTCCAGTTAATTGAAGGTTGGTGCCTAAGACCACAGAAATCATGATACAAAGATAAAGGCTGTTGTCAAAATTCACCACAAGCCCATTTTCACACCATTACTAGATATTGATTAATTATTAATAAAGGTAGACCTAAGCTTCGAGAGACAACAAATGCTACACAAATTGGAATGGTGCAATAAAAAAGCCTTTACACAAGGGAAACCCCCAAACTCTCATTGTGTCACAAGAACATTTTTACAGCAATACTTTGACACTTCATACCAAAGTGCCAACAAAAAAAATCAAATTGCAAAATTAATATTTTTTCTTATAACGTAGAACACTTTTCTTACACAGTTAACAGGTCTCATTTCTACAACAGTTTTTCTAACATTAATAAAAGTGTATCAATAGCTTGTTGTTTTAATAAACCACAATTTAATGATGCCATAACAATAATTCTCATTATCAAACAGTGTTGTGCTGATAGCGTTATTACAGTCATCACTATAAGCAGAACCCATTCTATGGACATACTTTGTGGTTTACACTGGGGGCAGTCTCATTTTTTCCCAAAAATCATTTTTGTATGCTTTTCCCTCTCCTCTGCTATGCACTTGCCTTAATTTGCCCTTTTATTCCACACACACCTACCTCTCTAACCAGCAAGGCACAAGAACACAGAAGCCACATTTTGCTGACATAATTTTACATGTATTAGTGGCATCAAATCTTTGTGATGCATCACTGTAAGTCTAATCATCTTTTTTTCCTAACTTCAGATCATATATCCTTGTATCAGCAATGAAGCTAAATTGAATCATCTCCTTCCCAAGCTTATCCCTGCTGCTGAAACATTAATGTCCCTGAGTTACAGTAATTCCTTAAACCTCAGTAATATTTAGCTTTAAGATTATTAAAGTTTTCTTATAATTCAAGAGATATTTTTATTGGCCTTCTTGTATTTCTTGAGGTTCTTGAGCTATGTTCATCTTTCACTTCTCAAGATAATGAGTCAGATAGATTAACAACTAACAGGTTTAGTTAAAGCCAGGGGAAAACTGATTAATTTAGAAAGATGTAAGAATTTATGGTTAGCTCTGAAATGAAACAACTCAAAAACCCAACTAAGCAAGTAGTTCAAGGAGAGTATCAGTAATCACAGCTCACCCTACAAAGCAAGCTCATGGCTACTACATTTCTCATTTTTTGCCCCTAAATATCAACATCAAAAAGTGATCACAGCTCTTATCTGAGAATGTGTTATTCAAAGTCGGGGGGGGAGGGGGGGGGAGGAGCACAACAAGAAATTAGATAAATAATCAAAAAAAGGAAGTCAGTTTTCTTTCCAGTTTTGGTGAATCACAAAAGTTCAGTTTGGGGAATTTGATACATAAATCAAAATACTCAGAAGAAAGAATGGTACTTCACATTTTTTAAAAAGGTTAGCATGAGAACTTTCTGAAAGACAAACTATATGTATTTTTTGCTAATAGCACTTTTAAAGTTGTCGTGGTTTAAGCTGTAAATCAGCCACACAGTTTGGTCACCCACCTCCCCCTCCTAAAAGAGCTGTTGCGGTTTAAGCTGTAAAACAAGCAGTTTTGTTCACTCACTTCCCCCTCCTTCTTCCCCCCCACTCCAAAAAGGGGG
>JANRGW010025181.1:0-11509 GCA_024733675.1 Psilopsiagon aymara | reverse complement strand
TCCATACCACAGCACGTCATGCCCAGGATGCAGAAACGGAGAGCAGAGACCCAGAAGGGTGGTGGGGGGTGCACTGCTTGGTTGGGTTGGGTATACGTGGTGAGCGGTTGTATTCTCTTCCCTTGTATTTCTCTTGTTATTATTGTTATTGGTGGCAGCAGTAGTGGTTTGTGTTATACCTTAGCTACTAAACTGTTCTTATACCAACCTGTGGGAGTTGCATTCTTCCGATTCTCCATGTAGCAAACTGCGTGGCTGATTTATGGCTTAAACCACGACACTCCTGCTCTTTACTTGCATAGATTTTTTTTTTTAATTTTTTTTTTTTTTCTCTTTAGGCCAAAAACTCTCCCTTGACTGTTTTGCACAAAGATAGCTGATGAGTTTCACTGTAGATCTGTAACGCTTAAACCAAAGAAAGAAAACCACACATTTGTTTTATCCAGTAAACAAGTTTAATACACATCTGTGATTTTTCCCACTCCAGTTCTGGAAGTCTTCTGGAAAAGACTTATTTTGCTTTGGTTAAAAAAGCTTAAGTATGATCTTTTTGCAGAATTACATTCTTGGAAATACATAAGTTACTGTAAGCCATGTCCCTCTGATAGAAGGCACAATTTACAAGAAAAGCATTCATTAAAAAAACCAAATCAACTGCCAGTTCTGAAAGGATAAGAGTGACACCCATTAACACTGGTGGATTTTATTATTCTTTTTAAATCGAGCAAGACCTCCTCTTATATTTCCTCTCCTCCTCCCCAGTATCTGTAAAGTGACACCAATACTTATAAAACAAGAACTTTTCCATGAGCAGTTATAAGAGAAACATGAGCCAGCAGTTTTCAGCTGGTGCAGCTACTTTACAAACTAGATGTGACGGTGGTTACTATGCCTCAGAACTCATGTGTCAACAAGCAATTACAGAGAACTTTTTTTAAGCTACATTCTCTCAAATCTGTAGTGAGCAGAACTGTATGAGGTTGTAAAGCTGATCATTTTGCCTAAAGTGCTTGATGAAAGCAGGGAAACTAGAAAAATGATAAATTAGTGAAACCGAAAGTGGAAAAGTTAAATTTATAATACAAGAAAAATTGGAGCATTTTCACATTTGCTTCTTCCATTAGAAAAGATACAGCAAAAAGATCTTTCACGGTGAAGAGCTCCCTTAAAGTGTATATAGTTCATAACAGGGGTTTTTTTCTTACATTTCTGTGATACCAAGTCATTTGACATAAGACTCAGGAACAATATTCCAAAAAAGAAAGTATTATTATGTTTAAGAAATTAAGATTACATAGCAAGTTTTAATCATTCAAAAGAAAAATCTTTGGGAAAATGCTATTAAACACTTTCAATAATTTTAAATGCCCTGATACAATATACTTTACAGTAGAAATGCAAGAGCCTTTGGAACACAGCAATGCTCGGTTCTGTGCATGTCTTCTCTTAAGACATCATTTTTTTCTTACATTCCACAGAGCAAAAGACCATCCCCTCCACTGGCATGAACTTCTGGCCAATTAAACACTTGCTGCAACAGGAACACAAAAAGCATTCTTGTGTAGCATGCCAGTTGAAGTTGTTGTATGTCACACGCTGAACTTCTGGATCTATAGCATTATGACAGCCTTGGCAGATCTGTTCAGGAAAAAAAAAAAAAACACCTAAATGAAGCATACACATAGAAGCCTTTGAACTAAGTTTTTTAGTTTTCTTTTAAAGGAGAGTTTCTGATCAGAATGCAGCTAAGGGCATAAAAAAATAAAATGCACATAAGAAGTTATTCGCTTCTGGGACTAAACAAACAGCTATATCATGGATGATTTCCCACTGCTCAAATAATGATAAAAACTTGTCAAGCCAAACAGCAAAGATTTCCATATATTAACCCATACATTTGAAGAGATAACATTCCTGTTCACTGGCAGCTGTAAAGCAGTATGAAAAAAATGTTCCTAGAAAGTCTCAGATATAACTTTAAAATCTGGTTGTTAAAAATTATCATCTAGATCTCAATGTTTTAAAACATTAACTTAAAAATTAACATTCTTTTAAGAGGGAAAAAAAAGCCCCTCCAAAAGATAAATGTTCATACCTACTCAGAAAATTACTATCAGCTGGAGATAATAGATTATCCCTTCATTAACTATAATAAGCAGTCTAGAAGCACATTAGACTGAAGTCTCAACTAATAGCTAATTGGTAGATATGAATGGACCATCATCTCAGATTAGAGTTCTTCACATAACTAGGAACTGAGAACTGCCATCCTTACCCAAACATGTAGCTTGACTGTCAGTCACTCTCCTTTATAACTCAGATAGTTCTAAGAACAAAGAAACAAAGTACCTAGGTTTGCAGTTGCCAGGCTTCGAGCAGACCAGCTGAGGTTGAATCCCACTAGTAACAATGAACTACGATCAACAGAAACTGAATGTTTTACTCACCTTCACCTACATCACTCCTCCCATTACAAAATCCTGCTCCACCGCTAGAGAGGTTCAAGGTATTTTCAGAACAGCCTCCTCCCCACCCACCCTGCCAGTGGCTTTTGTTCAAGTTTATGAATTGACAAAACACTTGTCTGCTTTTAAGGTTTTGGGGTTTTTTTTCTTCCAAAGGGGAAAAAGATGATTGGCTTGAGGCTAAATTTGCATTCAATTTACATTCTTCAGATTCTCCCACACTGGGGGCAATTAAGAGCTACATGTTCTATAGATGTACATTCCTCTTCCTTCACAGCACCAACACATCTGTACAGATCTTACCGCAGCATGGTTCTTCACATAGCAGGGCTTGCAGACTGGCTTGTCATTCACCATTACATAGATTTCCCCAGCCAAAACGCAATCACAATCAAAACAGCAGAAGTGTTTCAGATGCCAGTTCTGACCTTCTGCTTGAGTATATTCATTGCTGAATATTAGCTATGAGGAAGATATAAACAAGTATTAATGCATGCATTTTGAATAGTATTCCTTTAACAAAGCTACCCTCAGGATGCTTCATAATTTCCAGGGAACTCTTGGAAATCCCGCCATCTCAAATTATTTCAATAACAAAACCGAAAGCGTTCACTTGTTTGACAGTTTCCTAAAAGCCTACGATTCATCTACTTGAGAGCCAGCAGATGCCAGACACCAGGCAGGCTGTTCGGTGCCTGCTGCACAAGGTGTACTTTGGTAAAGTGCTCCCCCTAGTGCCCTTTATGGGGAAACAACTGCATGACAGAGCACAGAAGAATTTGCATTCTCTTATTACCTCCTATGCCCCGCTTTGGGTCCCACAAAATCCCCACGAAAGCCAAAACAAACTGAATCTTCCTGAATGTGATGTGCCTATATTAGTTTTAGTTCCTTGCAAGTACAATCAGCTAAAACTGGTAAAGGCACATGATCTTCCTGCACTGAAATATTTTACTAGAAATTATAGTTCTCAGGGGAGCAAACTTGTACGCTAAAACAAAGGACTAGGATATTTCCTACCTCATCACATCCAGCACAACGAGGTTTTTCACTATCACAATAATGTCTTCCACAGTACAGATTACCATTCTTCCAGAAGTAGATCATGTCTACTAGAAGTTCACTGCAGGTGCAACAGACAAAACAAGCTGGGTGCCACAATTTGTCATATCCAGCACGTTCTGCATAGACAGCTGGTTCACCTTCTTTCATGATCAGTTTGCAGCGATAGCAGGACTGGAAAGATGTAGTTACCAAGTTAGAATTTTGAAGAGGGACATTTACAGCAGTTATATATTACCAACATGTTTAATAATTCCAGCCTCACAGACTGAAATTGATGCATTAATTTACTCCCATGACCAGGCAGTAGTGTGGCATGATGCCACAGTACAGGTTTATCTAAGCAATTCAATATGATGCACTTCCTATTGACATTGCACTAGTGCTTCCCAAATGGATTATTGTAGTTCCCCAAACTCAGGGTCTTGCAAGTACAGTTCAGTTCTTAAAAAAGCTCAGGCAATTACAATTCATGTTATGTGCTGTAAGCCTTACAGGCTCAAAAGTAAGAAGAGAATAATGAGTCTCCATCAAAGGTAATCAACTAGATTATGACTAGAACACATGACAAGGAAAGAGCTGTACTTGTAGGTCGTGAGAAGATCAAAACATAATTGCATCACTAGAGAGACAAAAAAGTACTGTATTTCAAACTCATTCTATGTAAAGCTGTGTTCTAGGGACATTTGTCACTCACGGCTGTTGGCCAACAGTCTTCGAGTAACGATCTTGGATGGGAACAGTGAGTATGGAAAAGGGATGACAAAGTTTATGAACACAGCTACACTACAAATAGTTCCAAAAAGTTCACAATCAAATCTTCTGCCCTACTCCTGCTTACAGGGAGGGTCTTGTCATCAAGTCAAAAAATACAGGTGGAAAAAAATTCTCTGCAGTTTATTCAACCAATTTAGTATCTCCCCAACTTCAGTTGGTCTGTGGGCTCAGTTGAACATCCTGGGAAGGTTCTCTATGATTCACAACACTTCAAGCGTAGCATAAACAGCTTTTTTTAATTGCATATGTAGAAAAGAAAAAATAAAACCCAAACCCAACAAAACAAAAACCACATCACAAAACCAAAAACATATAAAGGTTCTCAGCTGAGAAGGGTATTGATCAGATCCCCACGCTTGTTTCAGACAAGTGATTTCAAAATATACACACAAAGACATCAAAAGGGGAGGAAGAACATCTTGGAACAAGATGAAAGGGGAACTAATGAAAGGGAAAATGTAAAAAGCTTTTTGTTTCTTTTTGTAACTTAGACCTCACACTCCACAAGGAGTCAGCTGGGAGGCTTAGGAGTTGTACAGACTCAGATGAGGGCAAGTTAATTCATTTACTTACCATTCTCAATACCCCCAGCCTTGGTGGTTAAAAGGTGTATAAAGAGCTCTGCTTCTTTGTAAGAAGAAACTATGCTGAATATAAATTTGTTATTCAGCTTTCAGACATTGTGAAATAGATTTGTGTTTGTTTTAAACGTAGCAGCAATTATTACAGGTTTATTGACATTAATAGTGGAGACCTGGCTGTTTGTGGTGGTGGGTTTTTTGTTTGTTTTTAAAACCAGGTTTAAAAGAATAGCAATCTACTCCTATAACATTTTTTTTTTCCCAAAAAAGATTGTTTATTACAGCTACAGGAATATATGTTTCAGACTCAGTCTAAAAGGGAATGTACAAGAAAATCTGGAGAACAAAAATTCAGAACTAACGGATAGAAACAAGTGTAGACAAGAATGGCAATTATTCTGCAAGATATTTAAGAGCTTTTCTCCATATTGATTTATTTTGAACTGCTTAAAAAAAAAAAAGAATAATGTAGAATAATGTTGAGATAATGCTGCAGCATACAGCTGAGACTAAATCACACTGCAGAAATCAAAGGACTTCAACATACCTAAATCCTGATTTTGTCCAACATAAACTCAAAGCTAACAACAGATAAACAAATGTTCACTCGCACTATTAAATACTTCTAAACTTCTAATTCATCACAGTGACGAGATACGCCTAAAAAGTAGGAGGTATACTCCGGTGCTTGAGTAAGAAAAGTTTGGAAGTGATAAAATAGCTGTAATGTAGAAGTGAAGCACATTTTGAAACAATTACTCAAGAGGACAGAATGCCTCCTGCCCTTGACTTGAGGTAGCTCAAGACTGCTGGCCAGCAGGGTACAGCGCAAGGTATATATTTCTGTAGAGCTTTCTAAAAGAGGCAAATGAAGAATTGCTATGGTGAAACTAAGTGACCCGGCAGGAGAGACTGCATTAGCGGAAGAGATTGCGTTAAGACAAAATGGCAGCAACATAATCAAGCCAGGATAAAGTAACTATTTCATATCTTAGAATCTCCATGAAAGGTAGCAGCAAAAACAGAATAACTAATTTTAGGAAGTGACTACTGATAACCAAATGGCATATCATATCACTGATTGAGGTAAATGAGCATGTGCAAAGCTAAAACTTTAAAGTCAATTTTATATTCCCATATGAATTATATCAGAAGTAATACACTGTGCCACTAAAAAAAAAACAAACAAAAAAAACAAACAAAAAAAAAAGGAAAACCACAAAAAAAAACCCCACCCTTCCCCTCCCAACCCACACACCACCAAAAAGCAAGGTACCAAAAACCAGCACTCCACACCCTCCAATACCACTGAATACCCTATTCTACAACCATGTTAACAGGCAGATTTTTATCTCAATCTAAAACTTCTACATTCATTTTCTGCAAGTAACCTGGAGACAAACAATTTTTGTGACTCGTATATATAATAGCAACATTCCTGGAAATCAAGTTATAGGAGTTTTTGCCACTCTAAATTGAAGGTCGACCTTCACTAAACTAATATGCTACTTCAGGAATCCTACATCTATTTTCTATGCATAATTGGTAGCTGAGACATGCACTACAGAAGTTAGCAAATTATGTCAGAAATGCTTTAAGGCATCAATGAAGACTGGATAATTTTACATACCTTATTTTTTGTTTAGCTATTACAAGGCAGAAATCAGATGCCAAAGACAAACATAGATAAGAATATGAAATGAATATGAAAAAGCAGCTAGTTGAAACAGATGTATGGCTTGGCTTGCTGGACATGGAGAGGTGTTATTTTATATTACTTCTTAATTTCATTTAAGTTTAAATGATTTGTCAAGTGGGTAATTTTGGCACTCTTCCAAGTAACAGGAGAAAATGAGCTCCTAAATTTAAACTAAACTTTTCAAGAGGAAGAAAGCGTAGCAATTAGTCTGTAAGACTACCTAAGGTTCTTGATTATTATTCTGCAAAAGCTACCCTGTTATAGCGCATCTTCAAGCAAGCATGCTTTTGCAACGAAGATGAAAAGGTCATCCAGGAAGTTATTTTCTGCAGTATACTAAACACAGTCAGAAAGCAGGGTCCGCTGCAGACATTCAAGATTTCCAGTTCCTTCTTTCCCCCCCCAGATTTTCAGTATTCGAAGTTCACAAACAAGTTAATCGGATTTAAATGACCAGAGAAAGCACTCTGATAGTAATATACCTTCTTGTTTTATTTTTCCTTTTTTATACTTACATACTGAGATGCCTTCTGATCTGGGGACTTGTCCTCCATCCTTCTTACAGCGGCTGAGGTACCTCTGTCCCCATTGTTCAAATTGCTCTTATCAGCAGCTCTCATTTCCACCTCACCAGGGAGCTTGACATCTCCTACGCCAAGTGCCTCATTTTTGTATTTCTTCACAAACTGTTCCATCTGTTTAACTTCATTGGGAGAGAGCTCGTGGCATTTTGAAGGATCCTGATCGTGAGCAGGCAGCTGCTTAGCCAACTGCTTCTTCCTGTACTGTGCGCCTTCTGAGCCAGCAACAGGCTGCTTCTCCTTTGGCAGCATCTGCATATACTGTCTAGCCTGAACCAGAAGGAATTAGATATTAAGATGCCTCTTCAACTATAGACCCATCCTTTTAGGCAAACATGTGACTAAAATCTCTACTGTTGTTAGAGACAGTCAAATTTGTCAAAACCAAGATTCTTTCCATAAACATTAAGCTCCCAAAACACAGTAGATGGAGATAAAATACAGCAGATGCATTAACTTGCTCATTCCCAGATTAAGAAACAGGCTTTCTTGAAAGCATTTTACAATAAGCAGAACAGAGCTATTACTTCTTAGAGTAAGTAACATTTACACAGCACCTTGTCTCTTTGAAGCTATCTAAAACTACCAATCATCAGGATAGCTTTAAAAAAAGTGGAGCTGAAATAGTCTGCCTGGGACATACCCCATTGAAGAAATAATTTTACCTAAATAAAGAAAAAGCCTCTAGTTTTAGTAAAGCAAGGACAAGACTAAAATTCAAAGTCGTAACTGAATGTTAAGTAACCATTGATTTAGATGAACAAAGTTTGATTAATTCACTGAAAAATTATATTTTGAGATGTAGGTCAGAGGTAATGTAATTCCAGCATGGATCACACAACACTATAGTACAGTAAATTAGCGAAGTTTGAAAAGTGAAGCAAAGTCCTCAGAAGGCTATCTGCCATCTCATCTACTTCAGCTGAAAACATATTGGAAGACAGCTGATCTTTTAGATGTCAGCACTGATCTTGTTCTTACCATATACAGTAAAAGCTATACGCAAGACTGAGTGATTCCCTTAGCTTTAAACAATGACATAAATTGTTGTAGGCCTAGTTTGTTGGGTTCCCCCTCCCCCCCCCCCCCAGCCCTTGTCTCTTTTTTTAAGGCCAAACTCCATGCAAATTTTTCAACTTTACTAAAACAAAAAAAAGCCCCAAACAAATAAACAAAAAAGCAGGTTAGAGAAATTGGGCTCTAGGGGCTTAATAGATAACACTTTATCTTATCTACAAGGAAGGCAACTACAAGAGGCAAATTTATCCTTCCAGTAGGCTCTACTTCTTTCTATCTCCCATCAACTCCTGCTTTGGATATGAAGTAGTGACTTTGACTTACAAGTGTCTGATTCTGAACAGGAGGAGCCCACTCATAAGTGACAGTATTGATGGAGATGTTCTTCTTGGCTGGCACTGGGTTAGTCAGTATCATTACATTGCGTTTGTACATGGGAATGCCATCATTCTTTAGCTTTGCAATAAGGGTCGTGTACTTTGTATCTTCAAAGAGTTTTCCCACTTTCCGATCTTCCTCATTGCTCGTGAGGACATCATGCTCTTCCTGGCCACATTTGCAGTTGCGGCATATTTTCCTGAAATTTTCAGAAACAGCAACAAAGTTACAGTCTCAGCTGAAAATTACATCTGACACCAGCGGCGGATGTAGTAACATCACTGGCAACCCAAAGCCTTGTTTTCAATGCTTTCATTAGTGGACATACAAGTTACTCTGCCATGTGTCAAACACACCTTGAAGATATATACCTTATTTTTACTGATCTGTTATTTACATGTTTGTTCTCAGGGATTGTGACCAGATATTTATCAGTCAGCTATGCTAATGCGTTTTGAACATGATGCTATACCATTCCTTCTGCTATATCTCAGTAGTGATCACACACATACATGCCCATCACCACCCACCTACCAGATTTATCTTGGGTAGTCACCCCTGAGTTCACTTTAATCCATCAATATGACACCACCACCACCAGCAATCATTTATTTGGACTTTCATTTTTTTAAAATTCTCTTTATATGCTCAGTTATACACACTACTATTTTCTTCATATTCACTGTATGCATGATACTTGGTTATCACAGGGTTGCTATCAAGTAGAAACAAATATTTCCTAGGAAGGAAAAAAAAATGCATATAGCCATATATACAATGTAATTGTAATTGCACTAAAATCCATTCAAAGTTCAGGATTTAATAAAGAAGATGAAAAAAATGGAAGGCTTATCGGGACAAAGCCTTTCAAACGGCTCTGAACTGAGTCAGAGGTCCTCTGGCACACACTGTAGAAGGAATTCTCACAGATAATATCCTTAAAAGGTAGAAGGCTTTACTTGCTTAGATATAAATGGTATTGTTTCATATACAACACATTTGAACTCATTTAAATAAGGGATATTAGAAAGCAATTAATTACCTTAAGCATAATTAAACAGTTCACATATAGTAAACAGAAAGTTGGATACTATTTCTTAATAGCTTCCCCAGAACTTTAGTTCAAAGCAGCCAAACACAGTACATGCAAATTAGTGAGGCTGATATAACTAAAGGTTCATACTATAGCCTAACAAAACAGATCAACCTTCTGATCTCTAGAGTTTGAAGAGGAATGAGTAATATTTTATTCCATTATTTATCTTTCACACAGGAAATAACATAAACCTTCCTATAAACTGCTTCTCAATCCTGCTTACCAAAGCCCATCAAACTCTAACATTGTTCTACATCTTGCTTTCTAAAGTCTTAAAGGCAAAGCACATATCTTAAGACACCTAACAGGTACATGACAAGTACAAATTGTGACAATAGCAGGCAAATAAAGTAATGGCAAAGGAAGAACAGAGGACCTGCACATACCTGATCACAAAAGCAGTACACAGACAGCCCCAAAGATAAACTGATATACGTATGAAGTGTGTATGATGTGGGGTATTATAATTTCAGTGTGTGATGGATGCTGCTCTGGTCACGCAATTATACAGCAACCATAAGTTATAGTAGTCTAAGTTATGAAGCCCACCCCAAATAAGAACAGCTAACTCTGCTATAGATAAAAGCTTCTCCACAATAACAAACAAAATCAGAATGTTAAGCAGAACAGACTCTGCTTTGCAGCACAGAAACCTAAAGAGCTCAGTAACTGAAGCGTGGGCTGTCTGACAGCTTGCATGACTTCCAACGCATTCCCATGACAGAAAAGACATAGAATTTCAAAGCTCGTACTGGATCTGGATACCCAGCAAACACCAAGCACTTAGCAATCTCACAGTTTACAAAAACATTCAATTATGAACTAGCATTGCCTATTAAGCCTAAACACTGTACTATGCATCTCAAGCTATTACAACATCAAATTTTGTTAAATCTTCAGCATCAGTCTAGATGAATCCTTTACCTAGCTAATACTTAAGAGACTATTTAATACAGTAATAAAGCAATTTGTATTCACTCTGCTTATCTTTTAAGGTGTGCATATGATTATACCTTGTTAACAACTCTCCATGATGCCTTCTGTTTCTGTCGCCACATTTTAAATCTCAGAGAATTTATTTTTGCAGGTTTAGTTCATTATTATATCACAGTCATCATGCAATTCTATGATGACTATCATGCAGCTATATGCCTCATAGTACACATGCATCTTAAATTCTAACAGTCCATTTGAACTATAACTTATTAAATATTTTCATCATATTTGCAGCTAAATTTCTTAGCAGTAGTAAGTCCCATTTTCAGTATTGTCTCTTAAGATGATATAGTCTAATAATATGGGTCAAACATTATCAGGTAAACTGCTCAGACTCAAGCAAGAAAAGTGAGGTCTTGCTGCCCAGAATGGCCCTTCTCGCAAAACAGCTCTCAGTAAGAACAATTCACATTGTTGTGGTCAAGAGCAACATGACAGTTCGCGCAGCTCACTCCACTCTGTACACCTAACTGCACTGAAGCAGAATTGACAGCCTGCTAGGACTAGACTGTCCCCAACAAGCTGAGCTGGAATTGATTCCAAGACTTTCACACATGCTAGAAAAGCCACAAAGGCACCCCTGGTTTTGTTTATGCTACATCATGAAATGGCTTATCTCTTTTCTACTAGTATTCTCTCATAAAGCAGAGCAGCTTTGAGATCTCTTTTCCCTTTCCAGCTAGGAAAACACCCTGATGCACTTGCTTTTATCACCCTCAGTATCATAGAATCGTAGAATAGTTAGAGCTGGAAAGGACCTTAAGATCATCAAGTTCCAACCCCCCCTGCCATGGGCAGGGACACCTCCCACTAAACCATATCACCCAAGGCTCTGTCCAACCTGGCCTTGAACACCG
>JANRGW010025180.1:0-52321 GCA_024733675.1 Psilopsiagon aymara | reverse complement strand
CCCGCCGCTTGCCCCCTGCCGCCGCCGCCGCTGCTGCTGCTGCCGCTGCCGGGGGTCCGGGGCGGGGAGCGGCGGCGCGGCGGGACGGGCAGGTGATGATAGGGAGGGGGGGGGAGGGTTCTGTCGGGGACGTGTGGAGCGGCCCGAGGGCAGGGAGGGAGGGTGGCGGCGGCTCGGCCGGGCGGAACGTCTGCGCTTGGCGGGGGGGGTACGGGTGTGCGTGGACCGTGGCCGTGCGGATGTGGTGCTGCGCGGGCTGTGTCGTCCGCGGCTGTAGCGGTGGAGAGAGTGTCAGTCTGTCTGTGTGTTTGTCTGCCTGCCCGTGTGTCTGTCTGTAGCAGGTGGGGCGCGGAGGGGCTGCTGTAAGCACAGGCAGGGCGGGCGCATCCTGCGTGTCCGTGCCGAGGTGTGGCGGGTGCGTGTCCTCCCCGTGCAGCGCCGGAGCAGCCGTGGTTGGAGCCCGGCTATGTGTCGAGCGGGTCAGGTGCGGCAGGGGTGTGCTGTGCCGCTGTGTAGCCCCGGAGAGGTAATGTGTATGGGAGTGTAAAGCGGCTGGGGCGCGACAGAGGTGCGGCGTGCGCCCGTATGGAGCAGGGAGGAAGGTAACGCGTGTGTCGGTGCGCAGGGCAGGGGTGGGTGTCACACTGTGGGTGCATGGGGTGCTGTGCTATATGCTTATGCCTGTGCAGTAAGCCAGGGTGTGGCCCGGGAGGTGTATGTATAAAAGATGTACAGTAGGTCATGAGCATAATATATAACATGTCTCTGTGTGTATGCGTGCCTCTGCTATGATTTGGGCTTCGGTTAGGTCTGTATTTGTATTGTAGCAGAGATTTAACGTTGATTGCGGGGAAATGACATGGCATCCTATGCATCTAGTTGTGTTTATACACTGCTGTCTGGTATGGGCTTGTGCCTGTGTGTGTATATAGTGAATATTGGGTGTGGCATAACACGGGGATGTTTTTATGGGCACGTATGCTGTGGGTGTGGAATGGATTATCTGTGCTTTTTATATGTTTGTAGCAGACATAGGGTGTAGTATTCTGTGTCTATAGAGTGCCAGTTGCTTCTATGTATAAGTATGCTTAGCTGTAATGCTTTAATGCACAGGTGCGTTTCTAATGGATTTGTGGGGCGTGTGTGTTGGGCATGAGTTTTGTTGCATCTGAATGTAGAGAAACAGTGTCATGTACGTGTGTGGGGGGTGCAGCAAAGGAGGAAGAGTGGTTGGTTGAGGTTTGCTCTGTGGGTATAATACATGGGGATGCGATACGGTATGTGTACACAGTGAGTGGCAGGAGAGGTGCATCGTGATGGCTATGAAAGGAGATGGCAAGGTGTGTAAGGGGGAGTGAGCAGGAACAGACACAACATGTTTGGAAAGGGCACTGGTGTGATCCCTGTCTTCAGTTTCAGTCTAAGTGTTTGATGCCTTACTGCTTTGTAGTGATAGTTACAAAGCACAGTTTTTAAGTCAGAAAACCACTTTATGTATATTTAAGTGTGTGTAACAATAGGAGGTTTCATGTGGCTAGTTCTAGGGGAGAAGCACTCAGCCTTGCAAAGGGATGGAAAGAAAGGGCGGCCATGAGGGGAGAATAAGGGATGGCCATGAGGGAAGAATGAGGGGAAACGAGGGGTGGCCATGAGAGAAGATAATGAAGGGAGAGGTGGGATGGCCATGAGAGAAAATTGTGAGGAAAGAAGGGGCACAGCTGTGAGGGGAGGGGAGAGGTGGCCATGGGGGGGGACCATGAGGGGAGAGCAAGGTCAGCCATGGGGGTAGTGGCGGCAGCTGTACAAGTGTGGGCCACTGTGGATGGCTTTGAGTGAAGATTATGAGGGATAGGTATAAAGGGAGATGAGTTTGCCCATAGTGGCATGGTTTAGTGGTGGGCTTGGTAGTCTTGGGGTCATGGTTGGACTTGGTGATCTTAAAGATCTTTTTCAATCTAGTTGATTCAATGGAGCATATCCCTGTCGTGGTGTACCTTTTCTCCTCTTCCTTGCATAAAGGCTGTTTGTGCTCCTTTTAATTTTAAGATGTGATTTGCTGCTACATGGAGGAGTAAATAGTGAGTGAGGTTGTGGATGGTAAATACTCATGATTATGATGTTACTTAATGACATGGCCTTCTTCACAGTAGTATTCTGTCACACATCTTACTCCACATCAGACAATAGACAGTACCCCAAAAGTCAATTGAATAAAATGGATTTATGTCATGTTCTAAACTTAGGAACAACAACAAACAAAGTATATATAAACTATTTTACAATATAAGTAAATATTTTCCATTTGCCAAACTCCAAATAGGGAGTTTTCCTTTGTGGTCCATTTTGGCATTCCTGATTAGAATGAGTAATTCGAATTAATTAAAATGATTCCTGATTAGCAATCTAAACTCAGCAGACATAGAATCTGCAAAGAGCACCAAATTGCTGTTGGAAAGACACAGATAAAATTGCAGAAATCAGAGTGGATAAGCCTTCCTGCTGTGCAAATTCTTATATTGGGCAGCTCCTTTGTTGCATATCACAGGTGATAAGAAAAGGATGAAATAGCATAATTTTAAAAGTCTTTTTGTATTTTTCATATATTAAATTCAATGAATGCTTATGCTTGAATTGCTCTGTTATAAAGTTAGTCCTGTTTAGATTGCTCTTTCCCTCTTAATTCCTCATAGCTGCATAGTTTAAAAATGAAGAAGGGCGAGGAAGGAATTAATTTTGGCCAGTTAACACCAGCCCTTTTAGTATAGGGAATGCAAATGGGCCTACAAATCAGAAGGACCATTAGCTTATTGCTTGTTTGTTTTGACAACTGGAATATTTAGTCATCTCAGTTAAAATGAGGTTTAACACCGGGCTAGCAGATATGGAAAGTTTAAAAGTCAGATTTTCACTGGAGCATGGCAACTATTTTTAGGTTAGTGTAGAAAAATAGTACTAATCTGGCAGTGTGACAGTATTGATCTGAATGCCAGCAGAAAGCTGCACATGAACAGTACTTCAGCTGTTTTGTCAATGAAGAAATCGGAATAACTGCACTAATTTAATATTGTTATCAACTTGTGTAATACTTCTGGTAGTGTTTCTACTGAATCAGAAGTACACATACATGGCATATGCTAAGTAGGACAAAACCAGATGATGTTGTGACACCAAAAAGTTCTTCCTCGCTGTTCAGGCAGTAGCCTCGAGCTAGGTTAGATGAGCCGCAGCATTCACTTGCATTCTTTCTAATAACCTTTATAGGAAGATGATCCTCTATTGATTTCTTTGGGTTTGGTTTTGTTTTGGGTGGTTGTTGTCCTCTATGTTTCAGCACAATGCAAGGACTGTTACAATTTCTGACTGTGCTTGAGCTATGTATTTTGGGTGACTTGGTTGGAATGTAATAGGGTTGGAGTACAGTTGTCTGAGCTTTTGCAAAGCAGCTTTCCCACTTGAAATTTTAACGCGGGGTGGGATGTTCTAATAGTAAAGCTTCTGAGAGGGAAGACTGTGAACAGAGTAGCTTCTAAATGGTGAGTCAGGTTTGCATGTTAAAAATGCAGGAAATCTTTATCCACTCTTACAACAGGAAAAGGTACACTTAAGGCATTGAAAGAGTGTAAAGATGAACTTGAAATTCACAGCATGCTGGTATCTCCCCTGTCAATTTCATGTTTATTTTTCAGGATCAAGAAATTAAGTGTATTTCTATCGAAGTTTAAACTAGTGCTTTAGGTTGAAGTTGTTTTTTGTTTTCTAGCTGCTTCTAAAGATCAAACTTCTCAGTCTGACTTTTCAAGAGAATTAACTGTGCTATGAATGTCTCTAAATCTGTGTGGATGTATAGCCTGATTCTACAAGACTGCATGAAACCAAGTGGATTATTCTTGTGATGAGATTGAAACTAATTTGAGTATGCTCCCTGTGAACAATGTTGGTGGTGGAAGCTGCCTTGCCTTCTATTCCAGTATGTCTTGCGTAGAGTCTCAGAGTTGCTTGAATGGGCGAAAGTAAATACCTTTCTCCCGTGTTTTTTGAGCTGAGGCTTTTATTAATTGCTTTTGAATGTCTGATGCATAGGGAGGAATTGGTACCTGACCAAGAAAAAGAAAGCACAGAATCTGTAAGATGCGTAATTTTTGCTGACTTCAATGACCTCTCTACTGTGGCTACCAGCCCCTTGTCTCCACACTCCACCCCCACTCTCCAGAAACACCCAAAACACAGCCCCAGGCAAAACTGCAGTATGAATGTAAGTGTCTAAATTGGCTAAAATAATTTCTGTTGGGTACAGAGAGGTAATGGAAATGCAACAATAGTTGCATTGTTTAAAGTAAAGGGCACCTCAGCTGATAAAATCAACTCCAGCCAATCTCTTGAGTGATCCCCTCTGGGTTGTTAGCTTTGCCTTAGAGGGACCGCTGGGCTCCTGCTAGAGGAGGGCTGGAACTGGAAATGTGCCTTTTCTCAGCTTGTGCATTTATGACTACTTGGAACCACAAGCTACTGCTCTGTAGACCACAAGAAAGTCCTTTAAATTTGCTATCAAGCTGCTACCCTTAAAATATTGGCCATACTTCATGGTGTACTCTCTTTCTCTATCCCAGTGTTTTCCCCTGTTCTCCTTCAGGCAGAAGGAAATAGTAAACTCTGTTTTTGTTGGCTTTGATTGCTGTTCAACTGGTTAACCAGTATGTTCTGTAAATTTAAATCAATAAGGAGACAAGACATCAAATCTGCCTAAATGTGAAGCTCTACCCGTATGTCAGGTTTGTCTTCAGAGGTTGAAACTGAGGTTAGAGCTTTGCTGAGGAAAGACATTTCCATATCATGAATTGAAGTTACACAGTAGCAATCTAAATATTAAGGGGCAACATGTCTGCATGTGCTCGTTGTTCTAAAAAATGGTCTATAGTGTACGTCTTAAGCAGAAGTATCAAGGTTATTCTGTTCCTGCAGAAATTCAAGAAGCAGAAAGTTTGATAAATACTGGCAATTCAGTGAGTGTCCAGTTTCTCTTCTGATTTTCAGCCTCTTTCTTGGAAGAGTTTGAAAAAGATGTTTTGGAAATGCTACTGTGATGCTGTTTCCTTTGAAGTCAGTTATTATTGCTGCTTGTAATCCTTAAGATGAACCTAATTTTGTCTTTTGTAACTGAAAGCTGTTATTAATTATATGCTACATATATGGTTTGTGCAGCTGCAACACAGATTCTGTGTCATCTTTTTGTTTTCTGGCTCATGCTCTAGGGAAATTGCCTCACAGAGAAGGTTTGCTCTTTGTAATAAAGGTTTCACACACTCAGTACTAGGAAACCATCAGTTCTGATAGAGTGTTTATGATGCTGATCAAGCACTGCTATGAAATGGATTTGTAGAAGCTATGGAGTGATTTCTGTAATGAGCTATCGCTTTTAAGTCTCAAATATATTTTTGAAGAGCAGTTATATTGGGGGGGAAATATTAGTACTCAAATCTTTTGTTTCACACGTACTTAGGAGATGGGATTCTGCGTTTATCTGTACAGTCAGGACTTAAGCTGTAGTTTCATTTACAGTTTTAGCTAAGTACAGTAAGAGAAAGACTTGCCTTTCTGGATTTGGGATTGTGTAGCTGGGGGGAGAACTGTGGCAGTCAAAATTAGATGGTGCAAACTCCTGGGGGAATGGAGCTGCAGAAGAATCAACGTGTACACACTCTGGGATGATTTCAGATCTCTGTTGTTATGCTATTGGCGTGTCAGTTCATATGCTAGTGTTGGAGACTATGAGTAAAACTTAGCCATATGTATGTCAGTAAAACCAGCTATATGCAGAAGTGATGATTCAGAAGAGTTTTGAAAGGTGTACTCCTAAGGGCTCTGAATCTGTGATGTGGATGGCTCTGAAAAATCTGTGGATGACTGAGACTGAATGCCTGTGCCTAACCAGATACTGGTGCGCCAAAACAAAGGGACACCAACTTTTGCTTCGGACTTGTTTTTCAGAAGGCTGTCGTGCTCTGAGTGTCTGAGAATGTGTATTTAATGGCATAATTCTTCGAGACTGCATGAAACTGAATAGGTTATATTTATGATGAAACAAACTGTAATTTGAGCACACAGTCCCAGTGAATTTTGTGATGAAAGCTGCCTTATAATCCATTCCAGTATTCCTGCTTACAGTTTCAATGTTACGTGAATGGTCAAAGGAAAGTAGCTTTCTCTGGTGTTTTGAGCTTAGCCTTTTGCAAATTGCATTTGAGTTTCTGCTTGATGCTTAAGGAGTGATCTGTTCTTTGCCTAGACAAGAAAAAGAAAGCACAGAATCTGCATGAGGCGCAGTCTTCCCTTGTAATGGTCTGCAGTCAGCAATTGCTTCATCCATCTCATCTTAATTTTCTGTCTCAGGTCTTTTGATCTCCAAGCCGATAAAGCAGATGATGTGGGTTTTCCCATGTTCTGCTTTAAACTGATTTGTAGACTTGACTGTTAATTGAATGCTTTATTCTGGTTTGTAGGAATAATATCTGAATGCTTCATCATTTTGCTTTTATTTGGAAACGCATAACCTGAAAAAAGGAATAATGGATAAATATCTGAAGAAGGAGATAGTCATTAAAAACATCTTTTAAAAGAAAAGAAACTGAAGAAAAGATTTACCAATCAGTATATAACTAGAAAAAGACGAGGATAAAACTTTGTCAGACGTGGTTTTTTCACCTCTCTTTATGTGCGTTTACAGGATATGCAGGGATACACTTAACAGCTTTTTCCAAGTTTCTTACTGTTTAAGCAGTAGTTGTTGGATTACTTGTTACTATTTATTTATTCCCTGCAGTGAGTTGAAACAAGTCTCTAGTTATGAAAGATTAGGTAAAAGGTAGTTTATTTTGCCATGCAGTTTGGGTTTATTTTGCCATCTCTGCTACTGGTTAGAAGAAGATGTGTCTCTTTGGTTCGTATCAGAATTTACATGAATTAAGTGCTTTTATGGATATGTGTCACAGTACCTTAAATAGCAGCATTGGTAAAACAGTAGTGTGAAAGTATGCTTAATATCTGGAGCTAGCTCAGAGGATTGCTGTCTCATTGGTGACTTTATAGGTGATGAGGCTAAGTCTTGCATTAACAAATAGCTAGCTCAGCTAACAGGTCAGGCTAACCTGTTAGGCCTTTCTACCTTGGTTGCTTGCAGTAATTAAGTCATACTATTGAAAGGGCTTAATTGGTGATTTCCAAATACATTGTTGGCAGTAGGTGACAGCCCTTCTGAAAAACACACAGAAGAGGGTGATGTGAGCTGTTAGGTCAACTGAGAATGCTCTTGTGTGCTCAAGACAGTAGTCAAAGCAACCTCCAAGAGCCTCCTAATCCAGTTGGAACAGCCAGAGGCCTTGAGATAGAGTTGAGCAGCTATGGACATCAGCTCTGAAGTTCACAAATGACCTTGAGCAGTCACCCAGTGAGAACAGGACCTTGCAACACCAGACTGATTCCCTCCAGTAAAATGTGAATGATGTGGTATGAATACCAGTGCTGGCAAAACAAGAATGATGGGTCTTCTGGAAGAAAACCAAGCAGCAAAGTGGACAGTGTGGCCAGCTGCTTCTGCCTGGCAGGTTTTAATATATTGGAGAGTATGTACTTTAGGGACACTTTAAAAGCAGTATAGCTCTTACAGGCAGCCCTAGGTGAGTAGAAGGCGTTATTGAACGAGAGAGAAGTTCCCAGGCGTATTTCATAGAATCACAGAATGGTTTGGGTTGGAAGGAACCTTACAGCTCGTCCAGTTTCCAACCCCCTGCCATGGGCAGGAGCACCTTCCACTAGAGCAGCTTGTTCAAAGCACTGTTCAGCCTGGTATTTGATCTTGTTCGCTGAAGGTGGGCCTTAATTGTTTAAGCTGACCAGCACAGTAGTACAGAAGTATTTCCTATGAGGTACTAGTTGCTTTCATCGGTCAGTTTGTCACAGTGCTGGAAGAGAAGACGTCCTGAGGAAAGACCAGTGTAAAAGACCCCAGTAGGTGTCTACCTGGCAGCAAGGAGGAAGCTGTGAGCCTGCTGAAGACAGTGCCCTGAGCTCTTGTAGAGGGTCCAAGGGAAAAAGAGGTTAGTGACCAAAACAGACCAGAATGGCTGGGATTTTAAAGTGCACAAAGTCAAAGCTTTTGATGGAGCATGGTGAGCAGCTTGAGCATGGGAGTGAGGGCCTGGAGGGCAAGTAGTGTCTGTTGTTGAAACAAAAGACCTGGCCATTCTGTCTCTGCTCTAGGCAAGCTTGGTTTGAGGTGGGATTGCCTTTCAAGGTTCACTTTGGTGTGTCATAATTTTATTGGTACAGGAAATTTTACCTTGAGTTCCAATGTAACACCAGTCCTGTGCCACCAGCTGTTGTCATGGGTATCGCTTAGTTCTGTTCTGTTGACAATGTGCATTCCTTTGCTTGTCTGACACTCCTTTTTTTGCCTGGATACCTTTACTTTTTCCTGCTTGCATAGAGTTGAATGATTCTGCCTGTCTGCCTGTCCAGTGCTTTAATTGTACAATTCTGGAGAAAGCATCAGCTAGCAGCAGCTCTCTGGCCATTAGGCTATAGTGTTATATGTGACAGAATACAAAATTTAAAGCAAGATTGGTTTCCCTTTTCTTCCTCCTCCACTTTTCTGTTTTATTTAAATAGAGAGCATTTTAGAGTGTCTCTAACTTCAGTGTGCTTGTGAGCTGCTCTGGGTAGCAAAGCTGATCTGCTGGCTTTCATGTCACTGTAGTGAGGTGATTTCAGTAGTCGAGGTGAAGGGGAGATTGCACAGGCAGCAATCAGATGTCTCTGTTGAGGAAGAGAGATGTGCAGCAAGCTTGTGTGGTTTGTGTTTGGTAATAAAAATCTGCACATGGGGGGAACTGAATGAAAGTTTATTTGGTCAGGATTTTCCTTTAAAACACCTTGTCCTTACAATAGCTATCACTACATAAATAACAGTAAATAAGTGCTGTTCTGGGCAGTGAAAGCCTGAAAGACACTATGCTTTTTAGACATGGCAATAGTTACAGTCTAACTAGGATGTTTGCCCTGTCAGCCACAAATGTATGGATTTAATTCTAAACTGCTGTCTCCTTTGGTGACAATGACCCAATGTTGCGTTTTGTTCCTGACCTGATAAATAATTCAGCCTTGTTTTCAGTCTGTATTGTCTTCTCTTTTTGCTGACGTTCTTTCGGGTGTCTCAGACATCATTTCCCCTTTTTCCTAAATCTATCCCTGCTTACTTGCTTTAGCACATTAGTAAGCAAGTCTATTTTTGAGCCTGGTTTTTAATAACTTTTGATTTGTAAAGTTGACAGGTTGAAGGTCCTTATTGACTCTGATGTCAGTGGAAATTAGATACATAAATATCTCCATGGAACTGAGCCATAATGCCAGCAGAACTGTTTCATCTGTAATGACAATAGTCTTCTTCAAAAGAGGACTTAATAATAACCCAAATTGCGTCATTAAAATAAAACTGTCACCAAAATCATTAGTATAACCTTGTTTCGATCTTAAACTTCTAGTTGGAAGGGATTTCCAAATGCTTAAGATAAGCGTAATAAACTGTGGGGAATATTCCTATGTTTCTTCATAGAGAAAAATATGCTTTTATGCATACTGCAATTCTTTGCCAAACTTGATGCAAAACCACAAATGTACAATTCCATCAGTAATTCTGGTGAAAACAGGAGTGCTTCATCACCAACTGTTAGACCAGAAGAGATGAATATGTGGTGCTTTTAGTAGTGGCAAGCTGACTGTGGTGTACCAACAAGTTATGTTCCGGGACTGGTGGTAGTTAGTGTGTGTAACAATCTGGAAGGGGAAGCAAAACTGGGGGGTGATTTTTTTGAATGTGACAAATTACTGACTTAAATGCTATGTTGCCTTCATACAGTGAAGCTCATATCCATGTTACTGTACATCTGAGATCTACAGTGTAAAGAGGAAAAGGGTGATAACCTTTGTACTGGCAGAACGATGGCACGTGTTAATGAGTAGCGGTCTGCAAAGTAGTAAAAATACTTGGGCAAGTAAGTGGGAAGTGTGTAGCAGGTGATGTAACTTTAGAGGAATTACCTGCAACTGTAGAGTGAAGTTTAAAGAAGATTTTTAGTGGTCTCTGATACTGAACTGGTCAAGAATTACTAAGATCTAAGTTTACTCATTGGTTTTATCATAGACCTAGTGTGCTTTCACAGAGGTAACTTCCTTCTCTGCAACAGAAGTATTTCCTCACTTTGCTTTTTAGTGATGTTAAGTTCTAGAAGGATGGTATATACATCTTCTTTTTCTAAATGAGTGCTGCAATAAACACAGGACTCTGTTTTGACTGTTCTTCTGAAAAATTATCCCAATATACAATACTGTTTTCAGGCTGTAAGCTGAAAAGCATGAGTAGCATATAATACTAAAATGGCATACATGCAGATAACTCATAAATCAATGGATTGCTAAGCTCAGACAACCACTTCTAAAAATAGTGTTGGTGTACATAGTGTATTTCAGCATTGAGTCAGCATACTGACAGCAATGGGTATGGGATGTAAAGCAGAACCTCAACCTGCAGTCATCCATGTAGAACTGCTTAAAGCCATGAATATTTTTCTCCTTAAGGAACTAGAATTGGGGTTTGATTTTCTTTGGTTTTGTTGCTTGTTTGATTGGGGTTTTTTTGATGGATTTTTTTCCCCCCCTTATTTTCCCCAGAAGCAAAGCAGATAGTTGCCAAGTAAGTGATAATGTGTGATGGCAGGATGAACAAGGGATAACATTGAGTCAGGAACAGCATACTCTTGGTGAAGGACAGGGGAAAGATTACATCCAGTTTACCTTTTAGCATTCAGAAAGCTCTTGGCTACATTGAACCTCCTCCTGGCTTTTGTTTCAGGTAATGTAGACAGCAAATGACTATATAATGGTCGTCTTTTTTGCAGGGGAAGTGATTGCTTGTGACTTTGACGTCCTCCAGTCTATACTGTGATTCCTTAAACTGATTGCGAATCTGATGCAGTTTGGTTTGTTTATTGCCATTTTTCTGTGGCAGAATTTCTCAAACCTGCATATTTACAATAAGTTGTCAGTATCTCCTTTGTGAAGCTCAGCTATTTAACTGTTAACTAATCCTGTTTGTCTTTTGCAGAAACAGTTTCCTGCATATTGCCTGCTTTTTCCTTTGGCATTTTCTTTCAGTCTCTCCACTTTCTTTCCTTAGGATATCTGTTAGGAAATTCTGGGTGAGAGCTTTTCTGGTAGCATTTTTTGAGGCGCTTCCCTTGCTTACGTAGCAGTTGCTGTCATTCCTGTGGCAGTCAGTTCTTTATATTTAGATTGCTGTACTTTATCCACATTCACATACCTGAGCTGAAGTATTTATACTGCACACAGTGAAGGAAGGGACCTGAATAAGTGGAAAGTGTCCCCTTTCTGTTTTCTATAATAGGACAGTTTTAGGATGCTGCCTAGTGTGTGTTTGTATGTGTTTAGCTATTTCTAGAAGTTTCACTGTTGCCTAGAATACCATGAAAGTGTGTCTTTGTGTTGCTTGTTTAATGACTGTCAAGTTGCTTCACGATTTTTGCAGTTACCTCTTAGCACGAGGGAATGCCAAGTGTATGTGTGAGTGTGGCCCTGTTGTGTATACTGAGATAATTTTATAGTATTGCCAACTGACATGTTGAAAATGTGAACAGTAATTTCAGAGAATTAAGCACCTAAATAGAAGGTGAAAAGACTCTTTAAATGCTTTTGTCTTGTAGGTCTAAGTGATGATTTTTCTTTCTGTTTTTAGGTTTTCTCAAATAACGATGAAGCCCTTATTAACAAAAAACTACCCAAAGAACTTCTGTTAAGGTAACTTTATACTGTGTTAAGGGGTAAAACCATGAGGATCATGCATTGCTTAGATAGCTCACAGGCTATCAAGTGCTATTTATTCTTCTTAAATCTGTCTTAAATAGTAACATACATGTTTTCATTCTTGGAATTGTTGAAATTATCTTTTGGTTACCCTTGATTTCTTTTAATGTGTTCAAATTATACTGTACCATGGAAGATGTAATCTTAACAGTGACCTTTACCTTGCATGTCAGAAAAAGTGAAATAAAATGTCCAAAAAGCTTCGTTGTACAGAGTAGTCAACTCTTCCACACTACACAATGCTTTATCTGTCTGAAGAGCCTGTAATCCTTTCTGTAATGTAATTCATAGTCTTCATGTCATGAATTTTGTTATAACAAAATACAAGTTCAACTTCAAAGCTTTCAAAAAGTTGCTGCAGAAAAGTGCTGCCTGTTAACATTACTCTGTTAGAACCAGCAGGAGAACTTTCCTTACTGTAGTAATTTGGTTAGTCATAAATTTCATCAGCTTGCTACTGTGAGTAGCTCACCTTTGCAGGAATTAGCTACACCACCAAGATCAGTTAAGTTCAGCCCATGGTTGAGATGCTAAAGGATGTTGTCGCACTCTCACTTTTTTTAAGCTGATTTCAGGCCAAGTGTCAACTGCCATATGTGATGATATGGCTCAACTGGATGTGATCGCATCAGAGCTGGAACTGAACCAGCTTAGTGATGTCTTCTGTAGCTGCATGTAGGGTTTGTTGCAACCTCTCTTGGCGGGTAGAAAAAAAGAGGAAGTGTTCACTTGTAACGCTATAATCATAGATTTAAGTGATGATGTTAACAAAATTGAGCTGATGATTTCTTCTTATACCCTAAGGTGTTTGGGTTACCTTGCATGTATGTCATTGCATCCAGTCTGATGTGGAAGGATGTCTCAAATAATGGTAGTTTGCATTTTAGAATCACAGAATAGTTCGGGTTGGAAAGGACCTTAAGCTCATCCAGTTCCAACCCCCTGCCATGGGCAGGGACACCTCCCACTCAACCATGTCACTCAAGACTCCATCTAACCTGGCCTTGAACGCTGCCAGGGATGGAGCATTCACAACTTCCTTGGGCAACCTATTCCAGTGCTTCCCCACCCTCACAGTAAAGAATTTCTTCCTTATATCTAACCTAAACTTCCCCTGTTTCACTTTCATTACCTCTTGTCCTGTCACCCCAGGCTCTGCACTGCAGCCTCCCCTCTCATCAGTTCTCTCTAGGTGCTGACCCTGGCCATCGCTGGGGCAGCCAGAGCAGAGCTCCCAGACTGGGCCCTGGTCCTGAGGCGGATGCTCACTGTCCCACTTGCCTTCCTGTGTGTGAAGAAAGTGCTCTCCAAACGTGGTCTAATGTCTGCACTGTTGCGATGCTCTCTTGGTGGTATTAAAGAAGCAGTCTTTTGTTAAAGGAATTGGTATTAGTTTTTTTTTTTCTTTTTTCTTGAGAAACACACGTTTGTTATGGTGACAGTGCTGTAAATCAGACTCACAGAACTCTTTAGAAAGTGTGACACAGAAATTCTCATAACTTGCTTTGTTGCAGTCCATGCCACACATGAACCACAAGGTAAAGTCAATGTAATATGCTGCCTCCTTAGCAAGGTATTGAAATATGCAAGTGTCCTGGGTTCAGCTGTAGCAGTCATTTTTCTCCTTCTTAGTAGCTGATGCAGTGCTGTGTTTTTGACTTTGGTCTGAGAACAAAATTGATAACACACCAATGGTTTTAATTGTTGCTAAGTGATGTTTACTCCAAGTATTTTTCAGTCTCATGCTCTGCCAGTGAAGAGGGGCACGGGAAGCTGAGAGGACCAGAGACAGGACCCCTGACCCAAACTAACAAAAGGGTATTCCATACCACAGTGCGGCATGCCTAGTATGGAAATTTGGGGGAGTTACCTGGGAGGACCAGATCACTGCTCAGGTTGGGCTGGGTATCGGCTGGTGGGTGGTGAGCGGTTGTATTCTCTCCTCTTGTTATTTCCCTTATTGTTACTGGTGGCAGCAGCAGTGGTTTGTGTTATACCTTAGTTACTGGACTGTTCTTATCTCAACCTTATGGGATTTAGATTCTTTCCATTCTCCTCCCCATCCCTCCAGGATCCACGGGAGGAAGAATAGGGGAGTAGTCGAGCGGCTGCGTGGTTCTGAGTTAGCTTAAACCAGGCTGGGCTTAAACTACAACAGCAAGTGCTTCTTTTCTAGCAGTAGGACGCTCCAGATGTTTGGAAATGACTGTGCTTCTGTCTGTTATGGGCGCTTAGTGTCCTGTGTATTTCATTCAATGGCATTTGTTGATGTGGTTTAGGCAGTGAAAAGTATCATGCTCTGAAATAGTTAAGACATCACCTTTTGAAAGGACTTACTGATTCTGTAGTATGCTTCAGTTTTCATTGTAGGATAAAAAGAAAGTATCTGTGACACTATATGGATATTCCTAAATTATTGTGTCTATGCTAATGACAGTATCATCAATAAAATGAATGTGTTGAGGTTTATTGTGAGAACTCCTGCGTTTAACTTCTAGGTGTCAATTTCCCAAATTGTGTATTCCAACGCCAAATTTGGTAAGTTCTTTAAAATGTTAAATAGGGAATAGCTTAGTTGTTTCACTGAGCTCTATGTTTATTCCAACATACATATTTTAAAGGACGTTGTAAAGAACTCAGCAGAGGAAAAAAACATGCAAGAAATTGGGCAATAACAGTGGCTTAGCTGTTAGCTCTTGAATACAAGATAACTTCTTGCAGAGCAACTTGGAGGATATATAGGCTTACCTTGGATTATATCAACTGAGGAAGTGATGCTGCTGAGGCACTGCCACTACGCTATTGTGCAGTGTCTAAAGAAACCCTTTGCATGGTTGAAGTGCTTCCTGGGGATGGAATGACAAAGTAAAATAGCCCAGACCTAGCATACACCGAAGTGATCTAGCCAACTGTTTAGTTCTTGTGCATGCACAGAGATGTACGAAAGTAGATCAAAGCTGTAGCCAGAGTAGTTGATTGAGAAATTTAATTGGGATAGTCAGCTTTCTTAGTAAAGACCATGATGATTTCATGCTGAATGCTGGGGCTTGGGTGATGGTCTGCCAGTAGCCAGAGAGAAATGAAGTCCACATTTTATAACGTGCACAGTATTGACACAGACTGTCAGGGCTTTGGAATGGCGAGGAAGGGAATGGGTGGGAGAGGTGCTCTGTAAAAACTCCTTTTGAAGTTGTACTGCTGCAGAGACAAACTCACAAGGCCAGTGGCAGAGCATGTTGAGAGTAGTATGATGGGACACGGGGTCTGAGTTCTCGTCCCTGCAGAGTCTAGATACCTGGGGAAATTTAGGGGCACGAACCTGGCTGTCTAAAGGATTATCAGTGGGGATTTTGTTTTATGCTTCTGCACATGAATGCTTTTGCAAGACAGAGCCTGAGAGTCTTTCAACACCTAACAGTTTATGCTCGTGCTACAATATGCTTTAAAATTGTCTTGCCATGTGGTTATGACAGGAGGGATTAAATATTGCCGCACTGAGTGTAATTAATATCCTAATTATTTTTACTGTATTAACTATGCAGTCTACCTTTTAATTAAAAGGAGAGTAAACCAGTTGCAGTGGAAACATTTTGCAGTGGAGCATTTTGTATGTTGCACAACATAGTGCTGGAACTGACTAGTAAATACTATTGAAAGTGTCGTCGAATGCACATAGTTTGTTGCTTGCTTATGTCAGATATGTATGAAAACTGTTGGAAAACACTACAGCTCTTAAGAACCAGGAAAACTAAACCAACCCAAACGACAGTTTGACATGTGGAAAAAGGGTGGTTAATATTTTGTACAAATATCTAGAAGTAGAAGCACAATTTCTTGTATTGTGTTCTTGTTTACATCAAGTATTCAAACTTCTGTAATCTGACTATAACAAGCAATCCAGATTTTCTTTTTCTCTAAAACTGAGAAACCTTTTTCTGATGGTAGACTTAGAAAATACTGCCACTGTAAAATTTTACTCATTCATTGATGCAGTTGCATGCTCTGAAGTTGAACAGAGTAAGCCCTTGGTCTTACACTGCAGTTCTTGCTTGCTCTTATTACTTATCTAACAACCAGAATTAGATTGGAAGGTTTTCAGGGCAGTGTCATGCCTCTTGCATGTTTTCTACAGATGATCTGCTATGCTTATAAGTAAGTGACTGAAACCCTCAGCTTCTCAGGCAAGAAGCTCATTGGGATACAAACCCAGAGGTTATTATTCGTTCTCAATGAGACCCAGATGACTGTGTGCAGAGGAGGAAAAGGATATATGACTAATATGGACAGTAGTGGTTTTGAAGAAGACCCTCATTTGGAAGGAGCAGTTATGCTTTGAGGTAGGTAGAATAGCTTGAGCGGAGAGAGGGAGGAGATAATTTGTACCTTTTTTCTGGTTTATGTGCATTTATTTTTATTTGTAATGTTGGAATAATTTTATTTTTGTGGAAGAAACAGGCAGCTTCTAAAACCTTTGATTTGTAGTACTGCTCAAGCTAAAAGAAAAATGACCACCCCTGTTAGCTGTTGCAGTGCTGTTAATTTGCCAGTTGGTAAGGAATTCTCCTTCCCCTCTGCTCTTACATATTGCTACAAGTGAAAGGTTGAATAAATGCTGAATTGTATGATGTTTGAGTAAGAATCCTGCAGAGATGTTAAAAATTGTGTCATTTTAACAATGTTTTCAGACAGTTACAGTATTTTCTTTGCTTAGCCTATATGTTTATGGAAAAGCATTGTATGATTATACAGGACGTCAGCTGTGGACTTGTCCTGGTGTGTAAAGTTAGTCAACGCATATCTAACTTCAGAAGGATCAGAAGTAAAGTCAGAGAGAGGCTGTTGCAATTTTAACAGAAGCAACTGTTCCAGTAAGATGTCACAGCCTTAAGGATGAATAGTTTTCATTTTTTTCCTTTGGATTTTTTTTTGTCCTTGTCAATTGCTGGGAAAAACAAATGGAGTTTTAAAGTTACCGTCTGAGTCAGCAAAGCATTGGGAACAAAAAAGGGGAAGTAAATGTAATAATGGAATGTTCTGACTTGCCAACAGCTTCCAAAAATCTTTCCTTTATTTTATGCTTGATGAGAAGTTTGAAAACATACCTGTTTGCATTCAAACAGACGTGTTTGATAATGGGGATATAGCTGGTACTTTCGCCACGTAGAAGGACAGATAACAGTCATTTGTGTTTTAGCTGCTAAGCTGTGCTACAAGATTTTGCACAAAAATGGCAAGCTTCAGAAACAAAGATGTTAATTCCTTTTGACCCCTTGAACTGTGTTATGTTCCCTTCTGCCTTCAGAGTACCAACTTCATAGGTTGGACCACAAATGCAGAGGCTGTTCGGAGTTCTGCTATAAGCCATATGTACTTGGGGCATGTACTGGAATATTAATGGGTTGTAGTCATCAGACTAAAAATTTGATTGCTCAACCAGGTTTAAAAGAGGATAAGCAAAGTTTTGGGGCTCAAATTAGAAGAAGAACCCAGGACTTGTGTTCCAGTAGCTGTTTTTCTTGTGTGCAAGAATATGCATCTTGTGAGTTGGCTAATTAAGTATTATATATGTGTCGTGGTTTAAGCCTCTCAGCCACGCAGTTTCTGTTTCTGTTCTTCGTTTCTAGTACTGCACTCTGCTTTTTGCTCCGCTTTTAGCCTGTTACTACTGTAGGCAAGAAATTGCCAGAAACTTAAAATTAGCGTATTCACACATAGTATTTGGTATATTTGAAGTGATGCTTTACCATCTGTGTGTTTAACTGTGGCAGAAATAGAAAAAATATAGGAAAGGTTACAAGAGATTATTCTAATGCAATTGGTATTTCTTAGCTAGGTATGGTAGGCCCACAGTCGTTGCGGAATTTGACTGCTGTATCTTATCATATGGAGTACCCACTGGTGAGTCAAAGAACTGAAAAATACAAACTCATATATGGATCTGCTCTTAGTTGCTAAGAATTCTGTAAGCAGTCAAACAATGTGTGTATTTTGAGGTGGAGGAGAAATCTGTCATCTCACACATAGAAACACAGAATCATTGATACTCTTAGGTTGGAAGAGACCTTTAAGATCGTCAAATCCAACTGTTAACCCAGCACTGCCAAGTCTACCGCTAGACCATGTCCTGAATCATTGCACACACATCATTAATTTTCCCCACTTCAAGGATTTGTATAGTAGGGCAATACTGCCCTCTTTGAAGGCCTCTGTAGTAGCCTATATGAATGCAGTTTGTGTACCTGTGTCAGTTGGTTGTTTCTGATACTGTAATTGCTTGGCAGACGTGCATGTCTGTGTACAGTTTTGTTGATACTAATAGTTTTTTAATGATGCACGTGCTTCTGATGTCTACATTTGAAGAAACGTACTGAAAAAATGAAGACTGCAGAGAAAATGAGATTCAAAGAACTAAAGTAGAAAGACTGTCAACAAGAATCATTAAAGATGACATGATAAGTGCTTTAAAACTTGGTGAGGGGAAAGTACTAACTGCTAATGGACTCTAATTTGGTGAAGAAAAGCAGAAAAAAGCATTAAAGCTGCAAGTCAGACATTCACCTTTGGAAAGAACACAAATGTAACAGAGTTATTAAGCAGTGGAACAAACTCCCAGAGAAGGTGGTGATTTTCCATTTCTTGAAGGCTTTCAAATCAAGAATAGATCCTTTTATGGATATTAGGCTTTAGTCAAATTCATGTTTACCATAAGAGAGTTGAAGAACTGTGCGCTTGTGCCGTCGGTTGTGTCTTTGGCATGAAGCTTATGTGTACTGCAGGTACTGTTAACATTGAAAGATCTCCAAGGCCAAGCTCATGTGTCCAGACTGGTGTGTGCCTAGGGATGGAAAGTCTTGAAGAGCTCTGGTTGTTTGTAAAGGAATTCTTCTTGAACTTCATATATGGAGAATTGAATAGCCTGGGATACTGGAAATCAGAATAGATTATCCTAAACTTTCTTGTGGATCTATTAACTTAATTTCCAGTTTCCCCATACTCCATGCCAAAGGCTTAAGTGGAAATTAATCCTGCTGGCTGCATTAGCTTCCATCTGCATAGCTATGGTCATAGACAGCGGTGCCATAGAACCGTCAGCTGCCTTACTTGGTAGTTTTTTCCACTTTTTAAAATTATAGGTGCCTGCTGACAGAATCCTTCACTCTTAAGTGCCAGACAATGTCAGTGTCTAATGCTAACAGATGACTGACAGTGTCAGTGTTGCCATCTCCATCTCAGTTTGTTGGTTGCCTTTGAGGTCTCTTAAAGACTTTTAAGACCTTAAATTACTTTAAACCTTACAGTCTTGTGCCTTGTTGGCTAGTTTCACTGACTGGTAAGAGTTTCCTAGTCGTTCTGTGTGGCTGCTGTAAAGAAGCAAGTGTGTTTTAGTGGTGTACATATAAGCCTGTACTATAGAAGGTAAACAGAAAAGTGTGGGGAAAAAGTACTTTCAGGCAAGTTGGCAAAATGAGTCTTTGGAATTTACTGGCATCTCTTACCTATCCTAGTATTTAATTCAATAATAATTCTGATTAGGATGCGTTATAATCCAGCAAATATTATTTTGATGGGGACATTTTGGAGCACCTTGCAAGAAAGTTTCTTCTTTAGAATGAAAATAAAACCTGAGAGCATCGTGAATGTCTACACTTACTGAAGTATTTTTCCTTTAAACATCAAATGACCACTTTTTGGTTTTGACTTTATAAAAATTCACTTCATACAGAATGGAGCAAAAATAAATACATGTGTTCTGCATTTGGGTTTCATTTGCTTTTAATCTTCTAACAGCAATAAACAATCAAACATGAAGACAGACTGCCAGACAACTCAGTCTGGCAGTATGAAATACTCTCTCTTCAACATCTTGTATTTTATTCTGTTGTTTCATATTTCAGTGTAACTAGATACATCACTTTTAAAGCATGTCATGTTCTTCATTTAGGCAGGAGTATTGTGTCACGATGTGGTTTGTCACAAACCTTCCGTTGTAACAAATAACATAGAAGATTTTTGTGCTTCAGCTTCTGTAAATCTGAGATAACCTTCTGATTACACTCATGCAGTGGTACTAGGAGGAACCTTCTACAAACCAAGAAGCTTTAGCAGGTCTCCAGCATCATTTCTGACATTCATCTTCTGCCACTTGCCTTATGCTGGCAAGTCGTGGGTTATAGAGGGTGGCATTGTTATAAATGCTGCTCTTGCAAGGGTGAGAACACTTTCAGTGCGCGTCTGAACAGTCCAGCAATTTTGGTGAGCACATTAGGATGGACTTTTTGCATTAACACTGCTAAGTTTCTTGGAAGTGATCAGACCTCAGAGTGGATGTTCAAATGACAAAAAATAGATGCTATCAAAACGAATGTTATCAACAGGTTTTATAAATTGTTTCATAGCTTTTGAGAGTGTCATGCCGTCTGTTTTCATGGCTAATAGTTTTTGAAGACAAGGTGTTACTCTGCAGTGAAAAAGATAAAGTATTTCCATGTGCTAATGAGTATTGGAATGCTAATTATCTAAAGTGATCATAATAAGCATCCAGAAGGCTGTTACATTTAAGAAGTGCTTCCATTAACTTCCATTACATTTCCTGACTCCTGCCACAGCTAAAACTCACAGTGCTTAAGATGTAGGCGTCCATTTTGAGCTCTAACTTGAGTTTTCCACTTGGAAAATAGTAATTTTACATTCTGAAATTCAGCATCTTTTACTTGTCGTTTGCTCCTCTGTGTTCACATCTCACTAAAAGATGAAATTGCTATTATTACTATTAATTGTTGATAACTGAAAAATTTCATTGGCGAGAAGGTAACAGTTTATAAGTGAATCACAATAGCGTCTTTCATATATTCCCTCTTTATCTCTGTAATAGAGAATTATTTTGGAGTAGGATCTGTATTTTATGCTTAAGCTATTTTCTTCTTGACTGAGAACATCCTTTGAAGCAATTTCACTGTTGTCTGGAAGTAGTATTTAGCAAAATTCATTTTGACAGGGAAAATTTTCTTTAGGAAGACTATAAAGAGTTGGCAGCCTTGAGGACCTGGTTCCCTGCTCAGAATACTAATGCTGAATTTTCAGTTGTAGTTGTTTCTTGTAAATTTGAAAGTAAATACTGTGTTGGACTCGATAGTCACTATGAAAGCCCTTTAGAAGGCTGGGTAATTTTTGTTAGTACTTAGATTCTTGAGTTTTTCTCCATTTCTTACTCTTCTCCAGCCTCTGAAATCTTCACCTGTGTTTGTGTGAGTTCTTTCTTTAATTGCAGCCCAATTAAAGCTATATAAGCTAGTTTCTCTGAATTAAAAAGAAGAAAAATAATTTGTTGTCATTCATTTATGTTTGCATTGTAAGGAGGGGGAAACAGAAAATAGGTATTTTTAGAAGAAGCACCTGCTGGTTCTAATATGTTGATGTTGACTGTCTTTAGATGATAGGTGTGGTACTATTGCTTAAGTCTTGATCAGCAAAATAACTTGATAAAATGCTCATACTGCTTTTAACTTGCTTCTTGTGCAACTGGTGCTTTTTTTATAGGAACCATGAGTCCATGTATTAGTCTGACTTTATGACAAAACATTCTAATTGTTGTTCTTTGCCTTTCTTCCTAGAATATTTTCCTTCTTGGACATAGTTACTCTGTGTCGATGTGCACAAGTTTCCAAGGTATGTATTTCTGTTGGGGCTTTTTGTTTTTCTGGGGATGTTATTCTCTTAGTTATATGCGAATCATGGGCTCTGGGGCAGTCTGTTCCTTGTCCAAAAATAGCCCCCAAACATTAATTGTCTCTGTTTGTTTCTTAAAGCAAAGGAACAGTTTTGCATTCAGGTGTGGTCTTAGTTGCTATGTACTGAACTTCTGTTTAAAGGCTACGGAAAAGATAATCTAGTTATGTATGGTCTGTATCTGGAGAAAGGATTAAGCCCAGTTTGGTGTGATGGCATTTGCTTTTTATAAAGCATGTGGCTTCATAACACTATTTTTCAGATGTATTTTCTGTTTAAAATTCCATGTTCAGTTAATGTGCACCATGTGTCTAAGAAGTACATTCATCACTTGCTTGCCAAGTACTAAAAGGTGTTAAGTAGATGGACTACTAATGGAGGAAAAAGGCAGCAGAAGATACTAGAGAAAGCATGCTAAGTAAGCTTTTATGTTTAGCTTGTATTGATTATTTTTCTTGAATTAAAGAATGATAGTCTGTTCCTACATCAAGTGTGTACAGTGAAGTATATTCTCATCTAACATGAATGAACGTGTTTATTTCTTCATTCTCTTGATGATGATTGGGTTTTATTTTGTTAGGGTTCATTGGTTTTTGTTTGTTTTGCTTTGTTTGCATGTTTTAATGTAGAATTGTGTGACTTCTTAATTCCTACACCCATATCACCATGGCCTGCAAGGTCAGTAAGATGTGTGTTGACATCAGTTTTTGTTAGAACCTTTGGGTAAAGCCTGCAAAACTGTGGAAGAAAACCAAAGCGTTTGAATCAGTTGTATTTTTCTCTCAGGTCTACCTGTCAGTTGGATGCAGTATTCTGCTTTTGAATGTATTTATGTTTCTCTAGCTTTTTTGGTTTATTTTACTTTGAACAGCTGTTGCTCCGACAGAGAAGAACAAATTCTCAAGCATGCACATGTAACTTTGCACCTGTAAAGGAAAGGCCGGGTTCTGGCAGTGGAAGGTCAGCAGTTTCTGAAAGGTTTCTGTGCGTCTCAGAATAGTAACTAATGAGGTTGAGGAACTACGGTTTTATTGGACAGAATCTCATCTACAGCTACTTTTCTCCATATAGATCTAGCAAAAGTAACTTATTAGACAGAATTGACAGAAGTGTTTTAACAATGCCGGGTTAGAGCTTCGCTGTATCCATGGGCATACTTCGCATTTACTTTCTTGCTTTCCTGCGTGTTTAACTGGCATAAGTTAACTTCTGCAGTGTAATCCATTTGGGAGATGTGAGATTTATTTCCACAAATTCAGTAGTTTTAAGTACTTGATACTGTATGACTACTGACACATAGAATTATACTTCATTTAAGAAAAATTGACCTGAAATTGTGTATTTTTTTGTTATATTTGAGTTGCTGAGAGGAAAACAGAGAAGGGAGCAGGCAGCGGAGGTAATAAATAAGCTGTGTTTGTTTTCTGCAGGCATGGAATGTTTTAGCTCTGGATGGAAGCAATTGGCAAAGAATAGACCTCTTCAACTTTCAAACGGATATAGAGGTTAGTGTCCTTAGGTTTTTTCTTTTCCTCTGGTGATGTTTAAAAGCATAGCCCATTTTGAGTATCACATAGACTGTGCTTGTGCTCACATTTTAAAGGCTGAAGTTCAGGATAATACCGTGAAGGAGCAAATGGAAAGTAACTCTGTATTTATCTTTTTTCACACTGGGTGTTTCAGTTTTGGTTGAGTATCAGATAATTGACATATATCATATGCATACAGGGTTCTCGAAACTCAAAGCTGCTCATTTCCAGAAAGTAAATGTATAAATGGTGTCTTTGGATGGAGTGAGATCCTCAGAGTCAGTTTCACGGTCCAGACAGCAATTTTGCTGCTGGTCGAGCCTCTCTGTGAGGATGCCATCTAGTGCTAAAAGCTCTCTGCACGCTTCCTGTAGGATTTTGAGATAGAAACAATAAAATGCTGAACAGCTTTTCTTAACTGCTTACATGCCTAGATTTGATTTGGTGTGTATCTGGTTACGGTTTATGAACGTTTGCTTTATGAGGTTTGGATCTTGCCTGAAATGCAGGTAAATGTGGATTAAAGTCCTTTTCAGCATTTAACAAAATGATTAGGACAGTCTTGTCTTCTGTAAGAAAAACATATGAGCATTCACGCTTTCATAGATGCGCATAAGAAAACAAAATAGGGCGTTAGAAAATCAAGACAAAAATCCATGGTGAAATACAGTTCCTACATTGAATCCAAACTGGTTTATTATTGGTTGTCTGATACAAATCAAATTTAGAATACAGTAATGAATTTGCTTCTGTGTTTTATGTTATAGTTTCTGAGTTGCATGAATAAAATCCAGATGGATTTCATTTGGTATATTTTTGCCAAGCGTGGTTCACACTGTTCCTAAAGCTTTACAGTAATATATAGCACAAATTTTTTTCATCACTCTTAAAAAAGTTATTGCCAACTTCTCTGCTATACTGATGTTAAACATGAGGATCTTGCAGAGGTAGGAGAAAGAGTTTTGGCATCTGCCTCTTATCTACATGTGCCTACGAAGACTTGGAGCTTTAATGTAATCCTTTCAGTTACTTTTAAAAAAGATTGTGTTTCTCATTTGCTAAGAAATAATGAAGAAAACCCCATGGGTCTGTGGTCCTTTTATTGGTAGGCCTTTTCTGTGTCTGAGCCCTTTCTTCCATTTAGAAACACAGTATTGGATTTTAATGTTTTCGATGTATTTGTCTTATGTGGTACCTTTGAGACACTGTGTTGGTGTTGCCCTTTGAGACATTGTGTTTGTAGCATGGGATTCAGGAGAAGGGATGAAATTAAATTGGGATCCTCTTTTGCTATAAGAAGCTATTGTGGTTTGTAGCAATTTAGTTCAGTATATTTTATTTAAGTATATTTGTAATATAAGCCCCTTACATTTATTCATAAGAGTACATTAAACCAGCAGTTATTACATAAGGTACGTACTCTCACATTTAGTGTCTAAGAATTCTTTTTCTTCAGCTGTTTTGGTAAGGTTTTTTTTGTCTATAGATTTAGGGCAGGTAAAAGCTGCTAATTGGATCTAGCAAGTTTTTGCTTAGTTCAGCATTGTACTGACTGGTGATGTTTCACATAGCATCAAGCAGTACTTGATCTGAGACTGTCGAATAAGGAAAAGTCAGGTTTTGTGAAATCTTCCCTAATGAAGACCTTATGTGGTAGAGAGCAAAGAGGGAGGTGGAACGGTAAAAAAAATGTTTATTTTCTATGATGAAGATGTGCAAAGATCATCTTGAAGTTAAATGTGCCTTAGGAGTTTTTGGTATGTGGAACCGACTGTCAGCTGAGGTAATTTGAAAATCTGGGGGTTTGAGTGACATTAAATTATTCAAACAGTTACACACATTTGAATGCATTTGACCTTTTAAAAATGCTGTTTGTTGGGGTTTTTTACATGCTCAAATAAATAAATGGGTTTGGGAAAACCATTTGTTTCTGGTTTTTTTTGAATAACGCAGTAGGGTTTGGCTTTTTTCTGCAATGTACCTTGAACTCCCGTTATATGTTACTCATTCAACACTATCTGCACAGTGAAGGTATTTGGCCTCTGCTGAGAAAGAATTTTGTCTCATCAAAAAGCTATACAAAATACATAATTTTGTTTGTAGAGTGATTTTCAGTTTGTTTTGGTGTAAATTCTTCTGAGATATAAGATAAACAATGTGGTTTGTGGACTAAGAAACAAGCTCTGATACGAAAGTATTTTCACATAGTGATAACTAGGACTTTTGGTATTGGAGGTGACCAATGAACAAACAAAAATGCATTGACCTGTAATTTTATAAGTAGTCCTTCTTAAAATCAGAAAGAAAAGAGAGCAAAGAACATGAAAGATGCTTTTAGCCATTAGGTATTAGTCCTGTTTGTTAAATGGTCAGTGTTGATTTCTCTTACCTTACCTCCCCAAAATTAGACATAATGTGATGCCTGGTATCTTTTTTGCAGTAGCCACCTGCTGGTTGCTATCTTATTTTTCTTAAAAAACATTAAATAAATAAAAAGCCAAATGAGTATATTTTTATTGGCTTTTAAATAGCATTTTTGCCTAGTGCTACTTTCAGACTGAATATTTGAAGTACGGTGCTATTTGGCATACTCCTGATTCATAATAAAATTTCCTTTTGGGTTGTAAAGTAAAAAGCATTTTGTAGCAAAAGGGGGGTCCAGGAGGAAGTTATGTGTGTAAACTGTGCTTCAGCTTCAAACAAATAAGAAGGCATGAAGCCTGTGATATTCTTTGTCATTCCCAAGTGTTAGGCACAGGCACACAAATATATATGACATTGAGGACTGGCAGGTGGGCTCAGACAGATACCTACAGGAGGAACTGTAAAACAGGACGTACAGAGGCTGTAGCTCAGTGATGCACTAGCCTAAGCACGTCTTTGTGGTTAATTTCAACTTCGATGCTGTAATAGTAACTGTGATCCTTGAGGAACGGGCATGCCTCCCAGTCAACCTCTGGGGCAGTTCTTCAGGTTCCCTACACGTCTGACAAAACTTGAGGATGATTTCAACAATCTGAATGGGCAGTTATTGCCGAGACAAAAAGTAGAGTCATGTGATGGACTGAAAAAAAGGGAGGTGGAACTAAAGCTGGCATTGAATAGCACTGCAGTGTGGGTGGAGAGTCTCCTCAGGCAACTGTTTCTCTTTAAAGCAGCAGAAGAAATTCAAGGAGGTGTAGTTGTGGTGGGGTGGAGTTGGGATGGGTGTTCGCTCCCAGCATTTTTCATTTGGTTAGAATGCTACGTCCAGAATAAAACTCAACAAAATCTTCCTTCTGTTTGGTTTAAGGGTCGAGTTGTGGAAAATATATCGAAAAGGTGCGGTGGGTTCCTGAGACAACTTAGTCTGAGAGGATGTCTTGGTGTTGGAGACTCCTCCTTAAAGTAAGTAAAGTCCAAGATTGAGACGTCACTTATTTCCTAATGTCTGGACCAAAAGCAATTATTGTTACATCTGTTTGGATTTCTGAGTACTGACTAATGGCCAAAATGGGATACTGAAGTACTGAGTACCTTAACAGTGACTGAGGTGTCCATTTGAGATCAAAGTATAGCTACTATTATTTTCTGAAAATGAACTAAGAAATGAGATCTGTGATCTTCAGAACTGTGTCTTTGTATTCATTAGTATTATGTTGATATCATTCCATTTTCAAGTAGTTAAAATGTTTTCAGACCTATACTCTGATGTCCTGCAACACTTAATTTCATGGAGATTAGTCAGTCAGTTTATAGCGTATCACCTAGTCTGGACGAGAGGTGATGCAAGCAATAGGAGGAAGAATAAAGACTGATACGACTTAGTGCGTACAAAGTCAGGAAAAGCCTTGGAGTCTCTTCTGGCTGTAATTTAAAGACAGGCAGGCAACAGGATCATCTTGGGAGTCTCCAAATAGTGACAGTGGCCCTTTTTTGTACAGTATATAAACTGAACTGTGCAGAAGATTGTTTGAATCCATGTAAGCTTTTCCTGTACACAAGCTGTTCAGCCAGATCCCTCTGTGAATATTTCTCCTGAGTATTAAAACTCAAGAGATCCTACCTCCAGCTGAAGTGTCTCTGAGCCATGAGTGCTTTAGGAAGCCTCAGAGTATGGCTTTTTACAGGCGTGCTTTTCTCTGCTGTCTCAGGAGGCTGGGCTGGATGGTTTTAGGTCTGATACAGTGTGGCCATTCTTCAGTGGAAAATACAAGCAGTGGGCATTTAGTGTGTTGTGTCCTTTAGGTCTTTCTAAAGTTTAGAGGTAGGTCTACTTCACTGGATTTTGTGTCCAGGGTAAATTAATCCAGAAGCTACTTGAGCACTAGATTGCTTTCGGAACCCAAATAGGTATCCTAGCTTCACACCCAGAGATTTCCCCTAAGCTTTCCTTGCCTCTAAGCAATCTCCCTGACTGCCCTGTGGTGTCTCCACCTTCAGTCAATCTTGCTTCCTCAGGGGAAAGTGCATATTATTGCCATCTCCCAGATTATTGGCAACTGCTGTCAAAAAAGAGGTAGCTCCAACCAGAGTTAACTTTCTGTAATGCTCCTCTGAGTTTCCAGAACATTCACAGAGGCAGTTCCTGTGTCCTCAGTAGTGGAGGGAATACCAGAAGTGGAGGAGAGGGGAGAAGCAGGCTCTGAGAGAGGTAACAGCTCCCATGAGGAGGAGTTAGCAGGAAGTCATTGAGAAAGGGGTAGGAAGAAAGACTTAGGACAGTAGGTAACAGTTTTCCCCCCAGTAACTCCATTTTCCCATTAGGTTTAGGCTCCCAGTTGTGCTTCTCAGGGTACTAAGGCTGCAGTGAGGGTTGTGAATAGGACCAGGTATCCTGAGTGGGTTCATGTAGCGCGTTTGAGAAGATGGGGAGGGCTGGAGCTGGGCTATTTTAATATAATGATGTATTCAGGGAACAGGTAGTTACAATAAGGATACAGCAGTTCTGTGTGTAGCATGTGTGCATCGTTGGGATGGGAGAGCTCGCCATGCCAGCAGGTAATAGGACTGGCTTAGCTGAGACCGGCTACCAGAGTGTTAGCAGCATTCACACGTACGGCTGTGATAACCAACTGGTGCAGGTGGTGGTGCCTAAGACACTTCAGAAAAGAAGATGGTTCACCTCTGAAATACATACAGTACAAGTATGAGCTTTAAGACTTTCAAAACATTAGCAGGAGAAAGGTGGCATTAGATTTCAGATACTTGGTCTAAAAGCAACTTCTCCTGTGAGCCTTCTCATGTTGTTTCCAGATCCATTAGTTTTGCAGGTGATATTAATTTCTTTCTTTGTCCTACTTGTACATGAAATTTTGTTTACAAATATCCAATCGTGGAAGTAGGTATTGGCCATGTAAGTATTGGATGTTTGTGGTTCCTCTCTCAGGACATGCCCCATGCCTGAATCGTGAAAGCTAAGTTTGCTGTTCCGCCAGTGTAGCATCTTCCCAAGTGATGTGAAGAGTGTCTCAGTTGTAAATCTCCCTCCAGTACATGAATTTTGGAATAGCTGTTTTGAGAATTCAAGTGGAAACTCTCACCAGTGTAACTGCTTGCTGGGTTTTTTCCCATTGTTTCCAATCCACGCTGGAGAGCCAGCAAGTTGTTACCAGCTGAGTGTGTAGTTGGATCTGTTAACCACGGCAGGCCTCCAGACAAAACTCTTTTTGTGCGTTTCCTCCGCCTCTGCCAATAAAATCCATGCAGTTGGAGAAAACATGGGCATAAAAACAGTGTTCTGAAATGCAGCGCAGCTGTAAATATTACCCTGCCGAGATGAAAGTTCATGTGTTTCTCCTGGGTAATTAATATCGTGATACATACAGGCTTTTAGCAGTATAATAGCTCCAGTCATCCTTACAGTACATACCCCGTGGTGCACACAGATGCATTTTAGGGTTTAAGGTCATAAATAATTTGCAATCCACAAGGCTTTCCATTGGTAGTTCAATAGGCCCCGCTTCTGCATAGTATAAGTTACGTTCCTTTTCATTTGATGTGGGAGCAAGCTCCTGTAAAGACCTACAAAGACCTCAGTAACAAGATGTGCAGAAACTCTTCCCAGCAGCTTAATATTTAACTGATGTGATATTTCAACCTTTCTGTTTATGCCCTTAATGTTTTTAGTTAAGGCATTTGAGGAAAATCAGCTTTGGCTTATATACGCCAGAAATAAACACCTTGCTCAAGTGGTATTTGAGAGATGGACAACACTAGGTTTCAAGAGTTATCTAAGTCCGAAATTTACATTAAGAAAAGGAAAAAGCAAGAGGCAGACATATTGGAGGTGTAGTTTGTAATCCCTCTGTGGCTTGAAGATTAAGCTTCTTGACTGAGGTGGAAGGCGGTAGAGGACATGAGTGCGCTCTAGTGACTCTGTTACAACTTGTGAGTTATATATTAACTCCAGCTTTTTGTTGCTGTTTTAGGACCTTTGCACAGAACTGCAGAAACATCGAGCACTTAAATCTAAATGGGTGCACAAAAATCACTGACAGGTAAGTCAGAGTGGTTTTTTGTTTGATGGGAACCTTAGGAAGAAGAAGTAGCTGAAGGTATTTTTAGTGTGTCTGCTGTTTTGCAGCACGTGTTACAGTCTTAGCAGATTCTGTTCCAAGCTGAAACATCTGGATCTGACATCTTGTGTAGCCATCACAAACAGCTCTTTGAAAGGCTTAAGGTAAGAAAATTCAGTGTTTTGTATTAAAGAAAAGCATTTAAAGAGCTGTTCAACATTTAATAAAGTTAGATAAAAAATCACTGCTGAACCTTAGCAGTGCGTATCAGCACTGACCGGATTCTGTATCTAGGACTTCTTGGGTGTAGCTGCAATGTTTGTGTGTGGTCTTTTCTCATGACTTTTCTGTGGAGGCCTGGCACAGTCCACTGGCTATCATTAATTCCTAACAGTGTATTTAATTTGGGTTTCCCACTGTTATGACTATTTGAAGGCTGGATTTAACTTTATGTATTTTTTTAATTCTCCCAGTGAGGGTTGCAGAAATCTGGAACATTTGAATCTTTCCTGGTGTGATCAGATTACGAAGGATGGTATTGAAGCACTGGTGAAAGGGTGTAGTGGACTAAAAGCTCTATTTCTTAGAGGTTGCACACAGGTACATAACTGCTTGGGTGATCCTTTAGGAATAAAATTTTATTTTGGGTTTTTGAAATCTCCATGAATTAAAAAATACCGTTTTTGTTATAGTCTTTTGTTCAATGTTACAAAATGTGTATGTTCTTCGGACTGCTTTGCTGTGCTTTTAATTTCTTGTTTCTTTTCCTATGTCCTGCTTAATTGCTGAACGCAGTTAGAAGATGAAGCATTGAAACACATTCAAAATCACTGTCATGAACTTGTGATCCTGAATTTGCAATCCTGTACGGTACGTATTTGGAGCTTCAAAAGAGAGGTTCTCTAAGAATCATAAACCATTTTGAATGCTAATGAATTGATCTGCTGCACACTTGAATAATTCGAATAGTATTTCTTTGCGCTGTACAAAATTTTGTGTGGAAATCTTAATCTTGGAGATCTTAAATGAGCTGAGTGTAGATTTGGAGTGATGGGTTATGGTTTTTAACTCTCATTGTGTCTTTTAACTTAGCAAGCTCCAGAGTAAGAATTAACTGCATTCATGCAGATCTCATGGACTGTGTACATGCTAAACCATGCAGTTTCACAGGTGTAGATTATGTTCTCCCATCCATTAAGGCCAAACATTTTGGTCTGTTCATAATTTTAAGGTTTCTGATGTAGCCGAAGACATATTGTGGGCTACATAACTGCAAGTAAAATGTATTGGCATCAACTGAATATTATTCAGAACCATCTATGTGTCAGAAGGGCATGCTTTCTCTGTGGAAGAACACATGCTTGCTATGGCTTAGAAGCATGCTTCCAGAAGCAGCCAGGGTCTTTATGATTAAAGGTCTAGCGCTGATATTTACACAGCAGATCTCCTTGTGCTTTAGATGATGCAAACTTTAATTCTAGTGGCTCTGTTTTGTGGACCTTGTAAAATGCCAGGCCAGCAGCTATGAAATGAACTGATATTAACTCTGGAAAATGCACATCTGATTGATAGGTACAGTCTTCAGAGAAAGGTCTTAGAAAATGGGGACTTGCAGACGTTTTTGTGCGTTTCTCTTTCCCAAGAGAGATGCAGGCATTGAATGACAAGCAATTTCAGAGTGGAAAATTTTCGTATAAAACGTGAGGGTTTTGATCGTCTCCAGCAGCAGCATAAAATTGACATAGTCCTTACCTCCAACGTGATTCCTGTTCCCAGTAATGGTGTCATGACTATCTCCCAAAAAACCAACTAGAAAATACTGGGGTTTGGGAGTTAAATCCAGAAATACCTGATTGATGATGAACTTTTCTTACCTGTGTATGATGCAGACCCTTCTAGATCCACAAAAAGATGACAAGACTTCTAGTTTTCTATCCAGAATAATTTCTCTTTGACAGAACAAATAGCAAATACAAACTTCTGATACTGGGTTGGTGGAGGGGGCATAATGTGATCTCAGATCCTGTTTTCATCTGTGAAAAGTAGTATTTGTGGTAACAGCCTCAGAAATATGCTCAAGTAGTATTAATGTACCTAGATGTGTGGCTTATAAAAAGAATGTGTATTTTCAGTTCAAAATACAGTAGAGGTCTTTGTTGTTACAGGAAGAGAGGGAAGGTAGGGCAGGAAAGAAAATAACCTGTTTCACCATGAAGGATTAATCATCCAGCAGAAAAATGAAGTTCTTGGAGTTGGGGGTGGGAGAATACTTCTTCCAGAACAGAAGACCTGTAAACAAAATAATATTGGCACACACACCCCCCCCCCCCCCCCCCCCCCAATTCCTGTTACTATTTTGTGTGCAGCTGCACTGGGGATATTTCTTTTAGCTCCTGTTGCCAAATTTAAGAGTTACTTCTTTCTTTTTCTTCCTGGATGATCTAGTACAAAACAATTTTGCAAAATGAAAACCCCTCTTTTGAGTTAAATCTTGCAGCTGAAGACAGCTTTGGCTTTGAAAATTATCCAGAGATGAAGGATTTTTACCCTTGGGTCCTACTGCTCCAGTGCAAAATAGACGGCAGCACAGCTAACTACCTAGGTTCAAGCTCTCTTTTGCACTGTTCCTGATCTTACACTGTCACTGGAACAGAAGACCTGCACTCTACAAACATACAAATGAGCTATTTAACACAATGACAATTGCAGTTAAATATAAATAATTTCAAAAAAGACTGAAAATTATAAAGCAAAAGCATAGTGAAAGAGGAAGCCAACAGCTAATAATCCTCCCTCTGTGCTTCAGACTGCCTTTGAGCAGTACTTGAGATCTGTGGAAAAATGCATAGATGAGTAGGAATTGGCTGTCGATTGTTTCAGTGTTGTCAATGAACATGGTTTCATGATGGTGGTTTTTTGGTTGAAAATCCACAGGTTGCCATGATTATATGCAGCGTGGCACAAGCAGTTCAGTTAATATGACTTGATTTTTATTCTTAGCTGATTATTTGATAAAGGAGTAACTTGAGCCTTCTTCTGTGTTGCAGCAAATTTCAGATGAAGGCATTGTCAAAATCTGTAGAGGATGCCACAGACTTCAATCACTCTGTGTTTCAGGCTGTAGCAACCTGACCGATGCTTCTCTCACAGCACTTGGTCTAAACTGTCCAAGGCTGAAGTGAGTATGTCATGAACCTGTTGTATGTCATGCTCTTACTGCCTGGTCTAAGAAATTCACTTCTGAAGGTAATCAGCTGATACCCACGGGTTTGATTTAGCTTTGTGTTGCTTGCATTACCTTTGCAATCAAACATTAAGTTAGACGTACCAGCTGAATAGAAACTTGAGGGCTGGCCCTCTATAGCTGTCATATTAATGTATATTGAAAACCAGACTTCATAGATGACAAATAAGACATCATGAACAGAGCAGTTCAATTCTGTGCTTCTAGCTAAGTATTTAGGTACTAATTACAAGCCAGAAGAAAAGGAGATATAAAGCCCATTATTTTTTCAAAAGGTAAAAAAATCTGTAGTTGTATCTTGTGCTGTTTGTACTCTGATGTGGTTTTATGCAGCCATTTGTCTTGCCAAAACCCCCCTAAATCATATCTGAATATATTTAAAGATTTTGTGGGTTTCTTTTAATGTGGCTTTAGTATGCTCTGCAGTATATCCTGGCATTCTTCAATTCTCATATGGAGTGTGCTAAAGTCTGATGTTTATGGCATATATTTTGAGTAATAAGGGCTTACCAGTAAAAAAGAATGTTAACTTTTACGTTGGTGTTACTTGTGCTGACGTGTAGGTTACAGTGGCAACCTCAGAAGTTGGGGACAGCTTCAGCTTTAAGAAGAAAGCTCAGTCATGCAGCAGTTGCAGAGACATAATGCTTCTTGTGAGGTCTGATTTCACTGTAAATCAAAAGATTTTTAGATTACACTGAATTGCCATATCTGACAGGAATGTGCAGGAGTCAGAGTTGTTATACTTCAATCACAGATAAATGGAGGGAAGTGTAGATCATAAAAATAGGGGAAGCGAGTGTTCAGTATACTGACACACAGTGTTCCTGTAGCGGATTGAGTGAAGAAGAGCTTTTTCTACTGTAGGAAACCTGTCCTTAAGATAATTCCAGAGTGACAGCCCCCTTCACATAACGCTTCATTCTTCTTAGAGCTTACGTGTGCCATGTGTGCCCCAAGCTTATGTCTTGGGGGCTTAGGAGTCTTCTGACACATTCAGCTGTGTTCCTGAGAAAGCCGTGCTGTCACTCTGGGGCTCTTCCCACGATTTCTCTCCTCCTCTCAATTCACAGCTTGGATTGGAAATAGGAGGTCTAAAGTGCTATTAGTTGTGCAGTTCTTTCCAGCACAACTGCACCAGGAACCGGTTTGACTTTGGTAGGTAAACTGTTAGCTCCTGTCTGTGCCACGAGGGGGAAGGCGTCTGCTGTTCTGTCATGGGGAGCAGTGTAAGGAAAGAGAAGGATCCTTCGCAGTGGTTACTGCAGAGGAGTGCATGATGCAGGGACAGATGGTACAGCTGTTTACATCTGTGCTTTTGGGATAGTGTAAGGAAAGCACTTTATAAAAAAATACATTGCAATCAAAGGGAAATGTAATGTCACACTCGTTCATACCTTATGAATATTTCTTTGTTGAGTATGAAAGAGAACTCTGCTGCCTCTGTTAGAAGCTTTTGTTTCTGTTCTTTTGTACTGTGCTACTCTCACTTCACTTCAGGGTATGGGAGCCCTACTGTGCTGCTTTCCATGGTACCACTGTGTTCTGCAGCTGATACCACTCACATCTCCTTGAAATAAAATCCTAAGCTTGACCAACTCCCTTCAGCTGCTTTTTCCCCGGTGTCAGGATGCAGCTGCCCCCTCATCTCTCTATACCTGCTCATTTAAGCACTTGGTATCTTATTTTTTCTGATTTTTGGCACTTTCAAATGTAAAAGCACTGGTAAGAGTTTTGGTGAGGCTTATGGAGAAAAGCACCCAAGAAGGCCTTTGTCAAGGTGGGGCTGTGAAAATTGGGATCCTCTTCCTTTAACCCCACCAATGTAATCTCCCACCTGCTGCTAATTCAATATGAGTAGGGAGGTGCTGTGTATGGAGATGCTCCAGGTGTACCCACATCTGAGAGTGCTCCTGGGAGGTCTGTCTCGGAGAGCACTGCTTTATAAGAGTGATGGATCCACTCTTGGTGATCATTTTGCCGCATCAGCTCCCATTCTAGGTCCTTTGTAACGAATCACTGGGTGGGATATAAATGTCGGTTCTATCTGGAAACAAAATTAAGAGCCCTCTCTAATTAAGATCACTGAAAGCAAGAATTAAGACTTTGCCCATTTTCATGCTGAGCAGTGCCTTCCCACCTGTTTTTCATTTGTGAGCTTGATTGCTGCAGCATGTGTATATACAGCTTGCTCTCCCCATTCTGCTCTTCAACCTAGCTGCACACCCAAGTTCAGGGTAACTAGAGCTGCTAGTGTTCTGGGTTCTTACCCCTCCGTTTTCCATCTTCTTCTCAAGTGGATGTAAGTACCATCCTTACTATTCTGCACACTTCAAATGTCTTTTCCTTCTCCCCACTTTAAAATCAGTAATGTAATAGGGTTGGTGGATCCAGTGGTTGTAAGTGAGGTGGGGTTGAAAGCAAGGAATCAATGAAAGGAGTCAGAAGGGTAACGTGTGACCTGAGTCATATTTTCTGGTGGTGGTGGGTTTTTTCCATTCCTGTTTGGTATCATGGGTAATTTTCAGAGAAACTGAGAGTTTTTTATGGTAGGTTTGTAACTGCCCTTGATGGAAGGGAACGAAGTTCCCAAGTGTGAGTCTGTAGGGAAAAAGGGGCGTTGCAGCCATCCATCTGAGAAGCTGTACTTGTGGGGTACCTCTCTGTTGGATGCTCTTGAGTTTCCAGTGTACATTTGAATCGTGTTGGAGATGAGCTCTCTGGAAGGGGTTTTCCAGGGTGTATCCTGTGTGGCTTAACCTCTGAACTGTTGCTTTTGGCTTGGAAGAGACTGATCCAGCAAAGTCATAGTCAAGAGGCTCTCGTGGTTTAACCGCACCTGGCACCATGCAGCTGCTTGCTCACTCCTGCTGCGTGGTTTCTGCTTATTCATCCTGATACTCCCTCCACCTGCAAAGTAAAAAGTGTTCGTTAAAAGAAAGAAAAAGAAGATGATGACAAAGATGCCAAAGCATTAATGGGCTGAAGGCTCATTCTGCATATTAGTGGTGCTGTTTGGGACAGATGACCTTTCTTTCATCAGTACTGCTTCCCAGGTCCAGTGGAGACTGTTAGGTTTATCTTCCCAAAACACTGTTGTTTTCTTTACGGCTGTGTTGGTGTAGTTCACTGTTTTTACTGTGGGCTTGGAGATTTTTTGATCCTGGCTTTCTGGTAACTTCCTTCATTGGGCTTTATGTTCTAAGTGAACTTCTAGTAAGCAGTTTCTCGGTTTTGTGGCTTCCCAACATCCTGTGTTTAGATGAGGGGTTTTAGATGCAGGCTTCGTCTGGGTTTTCTTTAACTTGGGGCTTGTTCTCCCATATCTTTCCTCTGATAACACATGAAAGAACTTGAGCATTTTGCTGTCTTGCTGAAACGAGGTTAAAATGCCTATAATTAGGTGTAATTCTACGCTAAATGTTGAGAAGATTGAGGATTGAACTTAGTCTGGTCTGTAACTATTAGAATCTTCTGACAAGCTGGATCAAAAGTCTGCTTAGTGTTTTTTAATCACCGAAAAATAGGCATGTATGTATACATTCCCTATTGAGAGCTGTAAGTTGCAGAAGACAGATTTGTATCTCGAATGCATTTGCTTTACTCTCTGCTAATGTTTTCTTTAACGTTTAAAACTTTTCCAGGATTTTGGAAGCTGCAAGATGTTCACATCTTACAGATGCTGGGTTTACCCTTTTAGCACGGGTAAGGGTCACTTCAGAAGGTTAGAGCTTGCCTTGTTTTCATTGCTGCTGAGCAGCTGTGAATTGATGTAGCGCTGCTGGGAAGGAGTGTGAGAAGCAGAAAAATCAAGTAGAAAGAACCCAGTGGAGGAAGGGACTAAAAGGTGGTTTTGTTTCTGAATTATACATAGAGCTGCAATTTGATCTATTTTCATAGTGTCATAGAATAATTTTGCCATCTGTGGATGCATTTTTCACTTTTTTGTATGTTTCAGTGGCATTTATTATGCTTATCATGATTCAGAACTTGTGTTACGTATTCTAGCTAAGTTTCCCTATAAAGACAACACATACCTGGTGATATTTACAGTCCAAGAACCACTATGTAGTAGATTATTCTAAGCATACCCTTAAGTTGCAAAAATACTTACATTATAAACTGTGAACACTTATGCCCTGATTCGTGCTGTAACTATGTAAAGTAAGCATATTGATGATAGCAAATGCTTCAAGTCAGACTCGTCTGCTTGCTGGTTTAAGACATCTGAACGCTAAAATAATAGTTAACAGGATTCGTTTGCACTGCTGATGTTTAGTGTGACTGCAGGGGCTTTTCTCTAGCCACAGTGGTTTCTAATCATTCACTGCTACAGCCCTGGCTTTGGCAGCCACCTCAAGCTTGCCCTTGGGAGCTGCAAGTTAAACCATTTCTTCCTGTGCCTGTACAAGATGGGCTGGGGTTTGGGCTGAGCCATGGCAGCATGTGGTCTGCTGCCGGGTCACAAGGTTGTTTTCTTGAAGTGAGGCATGATCAGATGCTGAAAGCGCTTTTTCAAGAGCTTGCTGGGGCTCTCTCAGTGAATTGGGGGAATTGCTTGTGTAGATGTGAAGTGCAGCGTTCAGCCTTAAAGTGGGCCATGTTTTAGTATTTTCAGCATTCAGCAGCAAAGCACATTGTTTTTATTGCTGCTTTATAATGTGTGATGGTGAAGAGATGTTCCATGGGCTTAAGTGTGTTTCAGATGAGTTTGATGCAGGTTGGTGTATACATCTATATGCAGGTTGGTTATTTTTAGTGCACAGGTTATAAATACCATAGGTTTGAATTGAAGTTGATTCCAGAAGGGAAGCAGGGGTGAGTGAGTATTGGTACATACTGCTCAAACCTTGCAGAGCAAAGAGGAGACATTTCATTTAGCAGGAGAAAGGCTGAGGTGTAGAGGTTTGAGAGGGAGGTGGTGTGTGGCTGGGGGATATTTAATCTTTTTCCCATTTTTTGTCCTTTGATGGTGATCAAATACTTGAAGGGATTTAGCTCATGATTTCCTCTTGAAAGCTGTGCCATCTCCTATCACTACTCCTGTGCATGTTTTTATGTCTGTATGTTGTTTTATTTTATCTTTTGTTTAACTGTTTGCTTTTGGTTTATTTTAGAATTGCCATGAGCTGGAGAAGATGGACTTGGAAGAGTGTGTTTTGGTGAGCTTTATTATGCAAAGGGATATTGAATGTCCAGTGTAAGAATGCAGTGCATTAGCACTTTCAGCTGCACAAGCTTTGTTTTTCTATGAATAGTACTGTATGTGATAATAAACATATTGCAATAATAAAAGTAATTATTGGGAAATTCTATGGAGGGAAATACTTTGAAGAGTAACAGGGGATTGGGTGTCACCCAGGAGTAACAGAGCCTTCACCTGGTAGAGAAAGAACTATCTTATTTGAGGGCTGACTCTCCTGCTGCCTGTTGCTTATGGTTGGTTGGTTTCTTGTATTTCTAGATAACTGACAGCACATTGATACAACTTTCTATACACTGTCCTAAGCTACAAGCATTGGTAAGTTCAACTCTCTGTGAACTGTAATGCATTCCCCAAAGCCACTCACGTACACAACTCCTGTTCACTCTCTATCTAAAGCTCCTGGTGTACTGTGGTACTGTGCAAAACACATGTGTTTCATATTTATTCTAAAGAAGATTACTCCTAACGTATTTACATTGTGTGATAAGAAAATATTACCAAATCAGTGAGTAATTACCAGAAAGGTTGTATTTTTGTTGTTAACATCCTTCATATTTGATTACTTAGAGTATTTGGATCCTTTATAGATACCCTTGAAGTGTTCAGTAATGTTTTTCTTAGAGAGTGTGACTTTGCATCAAATACTGAATAAGTGCGATCACTCTGATACCAGTTTTGCATGCAGGCAGTTTTTTCCCCAAGGATTACATTTACATAGTAAATTATGAAAGGTCTTTTTTGACCTAGACGTTTGAATGCAGTTGGAGAAGATTGAGGTGCCTTCAGTGGGGTACCCTGCTTACTTCAGAGACCTGTTTCCTGGGGAGTGCTTGCTCAGATCTTTCAGAACATCAGAACCAATTTCAGGTGGTTCTTCTGACAGGGTACTCCAAAATTACCAGGCTGCCCTTACAATAGGAGCTCCTGTATTTAGGCCAGTTGTGCCATGAGGGTAGAGTTTTTTATGTACTACTACAGATCTACATGAAAGAGCAAGTATCTTTATAATCTGTTCTTAAGATGGGATTAAAGGAAGGTTTGCTGCTTCATTAATTAAACGGTGTTATAATTAGTGTTACTCAGTGTTACTAAGGTAGCAACATGAGGAGAGATGCTTTTAAGAAGGAGCTTGTTCAGTATTTCTATTGATGTTGGGTTTTATTTTTGCTCATTCATTGCCTGGCCTCATTTCTGTACCGTGATTCTTAATGTTAAGCCTGACGAGAGTTGTCAGGAGATGAGGTGCCATTTATATGGGACACTTTCTGTTCTTCTGTGACAGCTGTGTTCTTGTATTGTAATCACAACTGTAACCTCTGTTTGCAAGAGGTCTTTTGTTCCACTTGTGCTGCACCAGAGGCATCATAAAACCTCCTAATTTCCAAGTGTCTTTGTTTGCTGCCTCTGTGTGTGCATGTGTTAGCCCATGGGCAGGGAAGTGTGGCGCTGGTCAAACAACATAGCTTTTGTCAGGGAACAGGAAAAGCTTACTTTTTGTCAGTGTGCTTTTTACCCTGTGTGTAGGAAGGATAATACATCCTCAAAGGTGTGGGTGAACAGTGATGGCTCAGAATTACAGGGAAAGAGGAAACAGTCTACCAGGTGCCAAATGCCCTGCGTGAACTGACGCTGTGCTTCACCTATGAAATCACATTGTTGATGGTTCTTCTACATCTTAAGTAGCTGTGCTTTAGCATATGCTTAGGGATATTTATAGGTTAAACAGTTTGGAGTTGTAGAAATCAACTTTGAAGTTGTTTCTTGGTGTTTGGAGACTCAGTAGATAGTGGAAATGAGGAAAAGCACTGTTAGACCAATTATAACCAACAGCTTATGGTCATCAGTATCAGAGTACTCAAATGCTTTATTACCTACTGGACTTAAGAAGTCATTTCTGTCAAAATGTCTAACAACTGCACATTCAAATTATTGGAGAAACTGAAATACTCATTATTGGAGATGAGAAGTCAGTCGAATTCTTCAGTTAAGTTGATCATATGTCACAGCATGGGAGGTATTTGATTTATACACAGCATTTAGTAAGGATTAATAAAAAACTTCACAAAAATAATGTGTTCATTAATTAACAAAAAAATTTCTTTGGCTTTGAAAAACCTTTGAAACTTCTCCAGGTTTTAAGCAGTTGTCATTGTAAAATTCCACATCGTTAACACTTTCTGACAGGCTCACGAAGTCAGAAAGGTCAGGTAACACGAAGGATGTGTCATTTGGCGTATTTGTTTTACCAAGTTCTACGAACTCGACTGTACATCCTGTATTGTCCTTTCAGCACCAAACACAGTGTCTCAGGAAAGCTGATTTTATAAGCTGCTTACTTCCTGCATGGAGAACTCTTTAATTAGCCAGCAGGCTGCTGCCGTAGCCAAGGGCTCCCCAGAACCTCCCGTCCTTCCTTGAAACAGCAGGTCCATTATAAATGTTCTTTAACCCTGCAGCTGCTGATTGATTCCAGGCTGTGAGCCAAATCAAAGGCTGAGACCACGTACATAAAGGAGGTCAGGTGTAGGAGAGACCTAAAGCATTCAGAGGATTGGTGGACTTGCAGGACGTGAACAAGTTGTGAGTTAGAGCAGCGCTGACTGGCATCAATATTGGAGACAGCGTGCAGTGGTTGTGGTGCTGCTCGGAGCCGCTGCCAGCCGCTCACGCTTGCGGAGTGGGTGACATTGGACCTGCTGGAGCTGCCAGGGGCTCCCCATCAGACTCGGCGTGCTGCAGCCCTGTCTCCCAGCCTCTTCTCTGGTTGCCTGTTCCTCCTGTTGAGCAAAGAAGGAAAACCAGCTGAGGGGCAAGTTGTTCTGAAGGACAGGGCAGGACAGACCTGTGTGTGGTAGCAGGCAATGCTCGTGACTTTAGCTGAGGAAAAGTAAGGGTAAGGTTGGTAATGCTCAGGCTTCCTTGTCAGGCTGAAATAAAAGAAGATAGATGCGTTGTACCGAGAGAAGGGAAGGATTACCTGTTTGGTTGGGATGATTAGCAGGAGGTTTGCTTGCTCCGAGTTAAGAAGTGCTTTCAGATTGCTGCAAGCGTTTCTTCAGCAGCTGCTGTCTGAAAAGACACCGGTGGCAAGGCAGGAACCAGCCCTGTTAGGCTTGGGTACAAGTATGGGCGTTCATTTCGCTGATGGCAGAGTGCTTGTTAAGCCTCCTCTGAGGAAAGTCTGTTGTTGTCATCATCAGACTTCTCCAAAAGTCATGGATTTCCTCAAGGAACCAGGAAGCTGCTGTATGTGGTGCTGCTGCCTGAGATGCTGCAGCTTTTCCCGTGCCCTTGAAAGTCAAGGGAGTAAGATAACACGCTGAAGAGGAGCAGAACTTCTTGGTGTATTATGCTGATGGCTGCAGAAAGGCCTTCTGCAGCTGTACGAGATGTTTGTTACTCCCTGTACATACAGCCTGAGGCGCCGAGCACTCACGTGGTTCTGAAATCACTGTTTGGCGAATCAGTCCAGTTTGATTGTTCTTTATCTCCATGGACTTGCATAGGCTTGGTCCTGGTGGTATGTAGGAGAACGTGGTAGCTTGTGAAGCACTGACTCCTGTCAGCAGATCCTCACCTGTTTCTGCGTGTCCTTGAGCATCTCTAAGGCTGTCTCCTGTTTTCTGGCACAGCACATGTGCTGTTTGTGCGCACCGGTAGCAGAGGTGCCCGACAGTTGGACCCGAATTCCCCCATTCACACAGAGCAAAGGGGCCTGGGGCGTTCTGCCAGTGGCCTGTGTTTTGGGGCTCTACTCATTTTGAAGGCAAGTTAAATACAAAGCGCAGCCCTTTGGTGGAGCAGAGCTGTTCCGTGGTTGCTCTTCTGGATTTCAGCTCTGTACTGTTTGTAACTGCTCAACCACTAAAACGAAGTAGGTTTAAGAGTTCTGATGATTGGAAGACAGAGTAACCAGGACCTAGCAATGTGTTAACTGTTTGCCTCTCTCTTTCAGAGCTTATCTCACTGTGAATTGATCACTGACGATGGGATTCTGCATCTGAGCAACAGTACTTGTGGTCATGAGAGGCTGCAGGTCCTGGAGCTTGATAACTGTCTGCTCATCACTGATGTGACCCTGGAGCACCTGGAGAACTGCCACAACTTGGAGAGAATTGAGCTGTATGACTGCCAGCAAGTGACGCGAGCTGGAATCAAGCGGATCAGAGTACGTGTTCGCTGACTTGTGCCGGTAGGAAGGAGCTGCTGATGCTGCTTGAGGTTGTGTGAATCCTGCGCATGTCCCAGGCAAGGGAGGATGGACGGAGTCTGAATATTGTTCCATTAGTTCCTCACCTCTAAGAACTAGATGGAGCTTTTCTCTATGAGTAGTAATGATTGCCTAACTGTAACTCACGACCCTTTGCTGTTGGAATGATGAGTGCTTTATCTTCTGCTTTCTGTATTACTATTTCAGGGACAGGCTTCTGTGTTTTCTAGATTGTGTAGTGGCATTAACTAAAAGATATTTTATGTAAGTTAACATACAGCACCAATAGCAAAACAGCTGCATGGAGACGAAGGGACTATATGGCTGCTATGCCCTCAAGTCCAGACACAAACCTTTCCTCCCTGCAGCTGCCCTGGGGGAGCAGTGGTTTTAAGCCTTACCGTTGTACTTGTCTGCAGCTTCATCTCCCAGCTTCCTGTCCAAACACCTTTGTGACTGGAAAGCTCCCTGACACTGACTGCCCACTTCTACTCTGTGCTGCTGTCTAGGATGAGAGAAGCAGGGAATAGGGGAGATAGGATGCAGTAGCTTCAGTAGCCAGCATCTCCTCTCCCCTGCAGCAGAACACACGTCTGTGCTGATAGAGCTCTCCCGGGCTGAGCCATGCTTTGTTGGGAAGGAACTGGGAACACTACGCAGGTGACAGCCCAGTCCTAGCGTGCCTCAGCTGCATGGGACAGGAGCATTACAACAGCTCGGACAGTATCCAATGTACAGATGCTTCCTTTCTAGCTAACCAACCTGAGAGCCCACGTGTTGGCAGCAATTGAGGCGAGCTGCTGCGTTTCACTGGCTGCCTTTCTTCCTCTCCCATTGTAACGCAGACTTTTCACCCGCAGGCTCATCTACCTCACGTGAAAGTTCATGCTTACTTTGCTCCAGTAACTCCCCCGCCATCAGTAGGAGGGAGCGGACAGCGCCTCTGCAGATGCTGTATCATTCTCTGACAGTAAGTGCAACCACACAGCAGATGTCATTGTTGATGCTGAAGAGAAGGGGACTGCGAGGCAGCGGAAGGAGTTGGTTTCCTGACAGTCCTAACGGTGGTGTTTGGTCATCCAGTTTTGTGACAAGAAAAGCGTTTTTTTTTCCAGGTAAAACTCTTAACCATAATGTGCAGCTGTGGATTAAGTTGGTGATGCTTCAGTTTGTATTAGCAACTCCTTCCTTCTGTTGGCATGAGAACTGAAATGCTGTGTAAAACGTGCAGGCCTTCCAGCTTAGCAGTTACTCGGTGGAAGTTCCCTAAACTTGGCAATTAATTTGCATTTGTAAGCACTACTCGGTGTGAAGTGTGTGTAACCTGACGTGGGGCTCAGAACTGAACCTGCTGTTCTGTATGACAGATGAAACACCAGGTTTAATGACAAATCAGCTTCAGCAGATGTTGACCAAAACTGCGAGGTAATCATGAGCTCTTGCAGCCAAACAGCTTATACTTCTTCATGAGTCAGCTTTGTATTTATTTACACAAGGGGACACAATAGCTAACGTCAAAAGGTAAGGTAGTACCTCTAGGTAACTGTAAATAGAGATACTTGCCAAGGTTTTGAGCTTGGTTCAGTTCAGTTGGTGTAACGCTTGCCTGTCACTGAAGCATGTCTTACACCCAGTGCCATCGGCCTTCACCAGGGGAGAGCAACCCACTGTGGTAGAGCTGAGCGGCTGCTGCAGCCACACGGTGCTTCCTGCAGCACTGCTCCTGCTGTCCTTAGTTACCTCCTCGGGCTGTAAGGGAAAGATGCTGCTGTTCCTAGAAGAGAGCACTGGTGCTCTGCTACAGCTGGAGGATGAAACCCAGGTTCAGTTACAGGAACTGTGAGTGATGGAGTAAGGAATGCCAGGTGTTTGTCACCCCTTTTCTTGGGGCACAGCAAGCAGGTGGGCAGATAAAGCCGTAGGCAGGGGCTGAACCAAACCTGTGGTTTTCAAATGGAGAAAGCCAAAACTCTTCACATTTGGGTTACTTGAGGAGCTGTCAACATCTGAATGACAAGAATAGCAACATCTATGTCTTGACTCTTATGGCCATGCTTTCCTCCTTAGCTCTTCAGTGCTAGAGGATTAGGTGAACTTTTTTATCTTAAGCAATTTAATTGTCTGAGAAACTACTCAACAGTTCCGAAAGCTTTTCTGTGTAAGACTGATTGTGCGTTGTGTCTTAAGAGTTCAGGGCCTGTGTGTTTACTGAAGATTAATGGGAGTGCTGGCTTAAAAAGCAGTCGCAGACGCTCCTTCTGGGTGGTACTGCAGTTCCCCCCCCATGTTTAAAGCTACTTTTTAAAAGCAGCGTGAATGTGTTCCAGATGAGGACAGTAATTGGAAGCCTCAGCTTTGAGGTTAAGTTGCAGGTTAGAGTGCAGCAGTACGTGGATTACTACTGTCACAGAAGGTGGTCAGGGCTTGTTTTACACAGCAGCGGTGGAGTGTGTGTTGTTACCATCACGCTTCAAGTTCCATTAGGATACATCCTGCTGTAATAGAGAGTTTTAAGCAGATTTTCTTCTCATCTGTACCCCAAAGGTCACCAGTATCAGTATGTCACGTTGTATTGCCCTTTGTTGGCTCATCTTTTTTCTAAGAACATAATGACCCCTGTAAGTCTATTGCATTAAAGATGTACAAACCCAAACAGAACCTACACTGATATAAGCCACTTAAATAAACAAGCAGCTGATGTCAAATCCGAATTTGTTTCAGTCATTTCAAATTTAACTCAGTTTTGTATTAATAAAAGATAAATGCGTGGGGGTCAGGTGCAGGGTGCACGCTGGTCTGCTGCTGTGAGTACCTTTACCCACTGTTAGCACTAGGGCAGGTCCTGAGCACCAGAAGCATCTCCCATGGGGAAGGAAAGGAAAAGAAAAGCACATTTACAAAATTATTGAAAAACATTTATTATACTTAAATTGAAATGTGTACATCTCATTAAAAAAAAAAAGCAATTTGCTGGTGCCATAATTTAATTCCAATTTGAAGTGAGCTGGACAAACTACTGTACAACTGTCAATGTTCTTTAAAATTAGATAGTGGGATACTTTCCAATCAAGGATTTTTCCACTTTTATAAAACACTGGGATTTGAATAGGGTGTGAGCTGAAAAAAAACGGGGTCAGTTCAAGAAAATGCTAGGACCAAACAATACCCAAAATGAACAGCTTAACTCATAGGAAGAAATGCTGAAGTACGTAAAATTTTACTTTCAGTGCAGAAAGAATAAGAACAGGAAAAACCCAAACCCCTGGAGCTTGGTGAATGGGAGTTTCAGGATGCTGCAGCTTTAGGAAGCTTTTCTGCTGAAGCACTTTGAGCTGGTTACAGAAGAGGAATGGAAAAATCAAAGTTGCTTTTTTACACGCTGTGGCGGTTGCTCGCACTGAACGCTGCAGCATGGAAAGCAAAACTGTTCCTAAGCCTTTAAGCCAAAGATGGCGGTGGAGTTTTCCAGAGGCACAAAAGGACAGCGACACGAAGTCATTCAGTCCCTCTCCGTGTACCGAACCAGCTGCACCTGAATGTTAGCATGGGAAACGCTGCGCCATGTCTTCACAAGAGAGAGAGCGAGCCAAAACAGTGAAGAAAGCACAATTCCTGGCTGAAAGCAAGCATTTGGTCATATGGCAGAGGCACTGTAATGTAACAGCGGTTCAGCGTGGCTCCCAGGGCAAAGACAGGGCAACAGAACAGGTAAGACACTACTTGTCCAAAGCAGCCGTTCCCTGCTGGGGAGGAGCGTTACATGGAGCAGGTTTAGTATTTCTTAAGCGGTGTATGTGATGCTGCTGAAAGCTGCGCCAGCCCCGTGGTGCCTGCGGCTCCTCTTCCCTCATCGGCACAATCCCGGTGAGTCAGAAACGTCCACCTCTCGCAGCCGGTATTTTAAACCCCACAACTGTACAAGCAAAGAGTTAAACTGCAGCCGTGCTCCGCAGAGAACCTAAGGAACTAAACATAAAGGATGCATAGGCAATTCTTTTCCATTAAATCCGTTAAAGCAAAACACAATTACTTGGTACCTCATAGGATTTGTATTAATCCCTCCAATAAGGTACTACTGATAATGCAGTTTGCTGCATGCATATATTGCATCTGTCCAGGGCTTCTTAAAAGCCCTCTTCTGGCATTTACACTTCTTACATACACTCTTATACACAATTTACACGGGAAGCTGTTTTGACAGCCTGACTCTCAAAGACCTAACAACCTGATCACTATCAGCGTAACTACTCATCGCCACACAGATTAACATGTGCTCTGCTAACATCAAAAAATAAAACCAGCATCAGGTACAAGCACGGAATAGACAAACTGGCACAGAAAGGTAAATGCCCCAGAATAAGTTTACATTCATCTCCAACTGGATACAGGTCATAGAAAACACTTCTAAAAACTGTATCTACTGGCCATAATTTGCCTTATTTCAGTGAAGGGCAAGCACCTTTGCTTACATTGTCTTTCATGCCTGTACGTAAGCTGTCATGGCGTTATACCTCTCATGAGGACACTTAGCTATGGCAGTGATAAGAAAGTTCACCTATCAAACAGCTCATTAGAAAGGTCATTTTGTGTTTTCAATATGAAACATCTTATACAGTGAAGTTAGATCCTAAGGTTTTGGATGATCTTTGTAATCTTTAGGCAGGACTTCATTCTGCGGTGGAGTCTCAGTCTAGCAGTTGTGTGACATCACTTCAGAATTATATGGAAGCCTTCACCGTTTTCAGCTGGAAGAGAAGTTGTTAAAATCATAAATCGAATAACATGACTACACCAGCCAGAGCCCCAGAACAGCAAAGCCCAGGCTTAGGTTTTACTGTGTAGAAGTGCTTCACTTCAGTGTAGTGGTAGTTCACGACTACTGTGAAACAGTAAAGTCGAAACATGCTAAATACCAATAACTTGCTGTTCACGCTAAACACCTGAAGAGTAACTTCTTAAACATCCCTTTGGGCTGCAGTTATTTCTGATCACTTCCTCCCACACACTGAACCCCCCTCACCTCTGACACTATGCCAAAATGAAGTTAACTGCTGCAAGAGCAATCAAAATACCTTCAATCATTGATTTTGTGATGCTTAAACTAGAAAGCCAGAGGGAATCTGCTAAAAGCAAAAGCCCCTATGGCTTTATGGTTCGAATAGAGCAGTACCACCCAAAGGCTTCACAAGGGAGACAAATGGGGCTGTAACACTCACTGAACAGATTTGATACTACACAAACCACACAACTTTTCAGTCTCAGAATTTCAAGTCAGGAGGCTGACTGAGTGAAACGTCTTCAAAGCCACAGCTCATCTGCGGCAGAAAACAAAGCTGCAACTGCTGCTGAACAAAAATGTGCTGATTGACCAGTTGTTTGTAACTGGGTCTTCAAAGCTGGGACAGTTTCCGTAGGTGAAACTTGCACAGGGCCAAACTCATCCATGGATTACAGCAATTTACTGGCACCTTCTCCCAGAACTACACTGGATACCCTAGGAAAAGCAGGATTCATCTGAAGCCCCAGGGTTTAAATAGGAAACACAAACAGCCAAAGTTGACTGCAGGTACAATTAAAGTGATTCCACCCCTCTGAGCACAGGGGGTTGCTGCCATTTCTGCTGTAAGCACATCTTGATGTGTCTGCACATCAGTCTTCTCTGTGCCTGCCCTTACTCTGCCTGGGGAGTTCCTGGACCAGCATTTTCCTCTAAAGGCAGCTCCTTGATAGACTATACAGAGTTGTGTTTCAGACTGTACCTTTTATTGTGGTGAATAAGAAACAACTCTCATCTTGAAAGTTCTGAACCATCTACAAAAGCAAAAAGGAGTTTTAAGAACCTGAGTACAACCAATACCAAACACAGCCTGTTACAAGCATTGGGTATTTCTGGGTTTAGTCAGCGAGTGACAAGCACATACCAAATGAAGTTAAAACATGTCACTGTCAAACTACTGCCCATCAATCAGCCTGCTACTGCTGGCTGTGTCTTGAAACCTTAAATGTGTGCAGATGCTTGAATAAGCTGAGTGCAATAGTACTGAAAGGCGCTCTGTTCAAAATGAGTACACTCTAAGTCATTACTGCAGCATCTCAGGACTATATAGACCACTTGCCTTTCTCTTCTTGTAATTTAAACTGATTCAGGTAGATGAAGAATGACACTTAAAAGGATCCTTCTGCTTATTTTAATGTAAAGGAAAAATACTCTAAATACTGGAAAATACAAAGCTGCACTATCAAACAGAATAAAGCAATCATAAAGAAGCAAGCATAGGGAAATCCACCACCCGATCTCATTCATAGATAAAACATCAAGAAACTGTAATTTCCATTACCTGATCATTAACAAGGATGTGGATACCTGTGGGACCCTGTCTGTAAACCTGGTTGATCTGATGCAAAGGAATATTGAATGCCAAAGCAAGCTTGCGTGTGACTTCTGAGGCTGCCATTTCTTCCAAGTAGATTGCATGATAAACTGCAAGAAAAAAGAAGTACTTACGTACTTACATGGTACTATCTGGTAACAAGGAACTGTGTGGGAAAGTAAGGCGAATCTGTTCATAACCAAGCACTAAAGCATTTTAAAAGCTAAAACTCTTTATTCTCACTCTGTTCTCCCCAAGAAGCATGAACTGCCATGACTTGGTTTTCAAGGTAAAGCCGTAAGCACAACTTTCTGACAAGGGGGAGGCTTCCATCTGCTCTAGTACCAAGGGCAGGTTCCACACCTTTTGCCTGTATCCTCCATAGAAAGGCACAGTCACGTTAACCAGGTCTTTAGGGACCACTGCCAGGTAATACACCGCCACGCTGCTGCTGGAAATAAGGATGGAGGTGGTTTTGGATGGTTGGTTTGTTTCCTGGCAAAGAGAGCCTTTCTCAGCTGTCTGAATACATTTCCTACAGATCCTCTCAGAGCTAAAGGACAGCAGCAGGAAAACACAACACAGTAAAGGGAACAGCGAGCCAAAGCAGCTGCTCAGTTTGATGCTGTATTTACAGTTCTACAGCTCAATGGTGCTAGAAGCCCGGGGCAGCTCCATGCTTGCACAGTCTTCCGCCCCAAACCAAAGACTGAAGATGGGAAGCATATTTTCCAGAGGGAACACATGTAATTTGACAGAAACAGAATCCTCTATGGCTCCTCCTCCACCTTAGTTCTTGTGTGGAAAACCCACACAACTACTATTATGCAGCAGCCTGAACAGAGTTCGACTGGCAGCGGAGTGATGGCTCTTCACTCAAAGCCAAGAGCAAGAAAAGAATGATTTCAAATAACTCCATTCTCTTAAATGTAAGATCGACAGGAATTTACAATTAAACGTTATCTTCTGGTCTGGACTGAACCAATAGCTATTCATAATACTGAGACCGTTGGCCTGTACACTGCTTGGCTGCTTTTCCTTGCCCAAGCTCTATCAGTTTTAGTTCAGGTGCACAGAAAATGAAAGCAAAGCCTAATAGAAAACGGGAAAGAACTGAAGTGGTTTATTTGCATGCGGCTTTTACATGCGCTGATGTTTGCCTGGTTAATCCCTTGTCTGTAACACCACAGCACAGCTGATCTGAGAACTCCTTCACTACCGCATAACTGCAGTTTTCAGTGGACTGAGAATCAACCATTTAAGCTGCGGAGGTTTTAAGGTGCTGTTCATCGCCTGGAGCGTTAGAACAGCAGTGCTGCTGTGAATACTCCTTCCTACGTTTTCTCTGTGTGGCAGAAACAGGAATTCAGCCTCCCCACTAAGTACTCTTCTTCCCATTTCTCTTGTTTTAGGCATTTTAAGACACAGGAATGGCACTAAAAGACCCCAGTGTGCCTTACCATATATTGCACCGTTGCTGCTGTCACCATTGCCTGCATCTTGTCTTTCCAGTTGTAGGCTCCTCAATGGCTCCTGACAAACGTAGATTGTTAGACGGGGCCTAACAGACCTGCAATTGAAGAGACCACACATCAGAGGAAAGGTTACAGGAAATGCTGTGCCACAAAGGCGGATCTGATGTGCTCATAGCTCACTTGCAGGGTTTTCTTTAACTGAAGAAGAGAGAATGCAACAGTGAGTGCTGTCTGGGTGCTGCTGCCTGTTGTAGCCCTGGAACATAACTACTGAGTAACAACAACAATTCTTGCAAAGGTCAGTGGTAACAAACACCCTTTTCACATCAGAAACACCATCTGGGATGCTGCTTGGGTTAGCACTCTGCTCTTATAACCTCAGAAAGCCCCGGGTCCTTCCTAGCTCCACTAAACGTGAAGCCCCAAAGGTGTATACGGGGGGGGGGTCTTCTTGCACCAACTGCTGCCAGTTCCTCAGACACACAAAGGCCTCAAGGCCCATCCTGATTCTAGCTGCCGAGATCTCCCAGTGCTCATAAATGACAGAACAAAACCCACCCAGCCTCATGTCCAAGGTCATACCTGGATTTCAGTGCATTATACAGCCGAATTCCATCAGCTGGACCACAGATTTGTACCAGATCTTCTCTTGTCAGCTTTAATAAATCAGCACCTGGAGAAACACAGGAGGGGTTTGTGAAGATTTTGTCAGAACATCTGTACTTCTGAACATCGACTGTGTGTTCATTTCAGCCAAGAATAGCAAACCCCTCCATTCTAACACTGCAGAATGAACAAGCTTCCCTTGAACCAGCAGCACCTTCCAGCTCATCAAGACGGAGGCACTGAGGCTCTCTGGTGAATCAGTGAGACGATGGCTTTATTTGAAATACAAGAAATGGGCCTAATGGAAAAGCACAGTATTTTGTAGTGAACCTTTGCAGTGTCAGAAACTGACCAAAGTCCTCACACTGCCTGTGCACAGGAAAACATCGTGGAGCCCTGGGGTTGTTTTTATTATATCACTAGTTATTACTAGCAGTAGTTTACAAACGTTTGGTTGCTGCTGCCCACAATGTCACCAGAACTATACCCAAGTCATTTTTATCAACACCATGTTTCCATACTGTTTGCTGAGGAAGGTACTGCGCAGTATGGGCTCATCTGCAGAACTTCTCAGGCCTGGATGACACCTTCACAGCGCGTTCAGAACGGCTGAACGTGAGCTTGTGTCTCACAACTTGTATATCCCAGCAGAAAACAGGATGTATTTGAGGCAGAAAACATTCAGCAGCTGCAAACAGAATTAAGCAGCTACAGAAAACATAAAGCTTTGAGTCTTACAGATTTCAGGAACAGCACATTACAGTCTGTACTTTGGGGGACTGCAATCCTCATGAGATCAAATGAAGGAAATGGCCTTTGACCAGGGAAGATGCTTGGTACAAAGGGAATTCTGGCAGGAGCATGAGCTAAGCTAAGAGGCAGAGAGAAGGCCCCATTCTTCACATGTAGCTACTGTGAGGGTGCTGAGGCGCTGGCACAGGGTGCCCAGAGAAGCTGTGGCTGCCCCATCCGGGCAGTGTTCAAGGCCAGGTTGGACACAGGGGCTTGGAGCAACTGCTCCAGTGGAAGCTGTCCCTGCCCGGGGAACTGGAACTGGATGAGCTTACAGGTCCTTTCCAACCCAAACCAGTCCGGGATTCTGTGATACTCTCTCCTTCGCATGTCATCAAAGAAAACAAGGAATTTTTCTCATGGTGTGTAACTGTGTCATCCCTTGCACAGCTACATGGAAGACTAAAACCAAACAGCAAAACACAGCCCCAGATACCGCATCTTTCACCACTGCTTGCTTCCATATATACAGTGGAAACTACACTGACACACATCACATTTAAGAATAATCAGAACGGGGCCTATAGGGATGCTGGGGAGGGACTCTTCATTAGGGACTGTAGTGATAGGACACGGGGTGATGGGTTCAAACTGAAACAGGGGAAGTTCAGGTTGGATATGAGGAGGAAGTTCTTTACTGTGAGGGTGGTGAGGCACTGCAATGGGTTGCCCAGGGAAGTTGTGAGTGCTCCATCCCTGGTGGTGTTCAAGGCCAGGTTGGACATAGCCTTGGGTGA
>JANRGW010025174.1:0-28540 GCA_024733675.1 Psilopsiagon aymara | reverse complement strand
AACTGCGGCAGCTCTTTTAGGAGGGGGAGGTGGGTTAACAAACTGCGTGGCTGATTTACAGCTTAAACCACGACAGGCAGTCTGACTGGTTTTGTTCTGAAAACATTTACAACTAAGAATTGGCCTCTGTGTGAAGCAGAAGATCCCTGCTGTTACTGGATTGATGCTCTCCATAGGGATGTGAGCTGCAGAGTTTTGGCTGCAAAAGCAACTGCCATTATGGGCTTTTTTTCCCCCTCAGTGTATGTATATGCGTGTCAAGAGGCTAGCTGCTAAATTGGAAGCTGTGATTTGTATTCAAAGTGGAGATGGAAAAATATCTACTAACTTTCAATATAATCGCTTATTTTGCTGAGTGGGTTGTGTATGAGGTATTTGTAGCATCGCAGAATTATGGTTCTGCAGCAGACTGACAGAAGACTGCTTGTACCAATTAGGCACTGATTCTTTAGCTCAGAAGAGGAAAGTTGAATGTATTGATTTCTTCCTATGTTTAGGATACAATGAATTAAAACCATACCTTATGCCTTCTGGGATGTATGCCTGAACAGAGCAGATTGGAGAAAACTGTAAAAAATACAAGAACAAAGCAGCCTGCTAATGATTCAGTTTTAAAAGGGAATGGGAATATCTTTTTGTCAGCTGGCTGAAGTGTCTGAACCCTTAATGATATTAGTTTTGATTCTGTAGAAGAGTTATCTCATGAACAGCCAGAAGCTTAGGTTGTTGTTGTTTACTCTTGGCTTTTTTGACTTCTAAGGAGCAAATAGGCAAAGGAGGGAATTTAACCTGTTTCAAAAGTTGAATCAGTTCAAATTGGTGGAATGGATACTTGTCTTATGAGAAATGTGTTTATAGCTCTGCTTCAAATATAAAAGATGAGAAATTCTTAGGAAATGAAAATGAGGACTTGAACTGGAATAATCATGAGGTTGTTCCATTACACGTACAGTTAGAGCAGGACCTGGCAGTGTTGACTGTCATTTAGTTGATCTTGGCCTTCATACCTCACTGTCTTAGGTGCATTTAAGCCTTTAAATGATGTACATAATTGAAATAATGTCCAAGTCTACATTAATTGAGATTTAGGGATGTTTTATGTTATATATTTTCATTGTTCATGGAATGAGGCAGGAAAAACTCCTGTCTCTCTTTTGCTCACCAAATTGCTGAACTCACGACAGGCAATAACCTGAAATCCATCTATAAGTTCATTCTGCTGATTTTCAGAATGTTTGTGAATTCAGTAGAGAAGGCACTGAATGCAAGGCTTGTAGTGGTGTTTCCACATACAAGTATTCATGTGACCTAGACTACAGGTAGAAATGGATCTCTTCTTTGGGTTAACCACATGATTCATGAAATGGAAGCAAACACTGGAGGAAACTACAGCAACAAGAATCCTTTAACTGCCCCTTTCAAACTGTAGTCTATGGATGTCCCTTTAGTCCTCCTCAGAGATTTGTAAGCACATGCCAGAAATAAACAGCTGACCGAGCGAAAAGAATCCTTCCCTGTGCATCTACTTAGGTTATAGGTTTATGGCAGTAACAGGCTGTGGAAATCAATCTTTTGTAATCTCTGCCTTTTATGCTTTACTCAGAGGACTGCTGTCACATCTATAAATAATCAATTTGAGAATCTGCTCGAAGATAAAAGAGGTTGGCATGCAAAAAAGCTTTGTGGTGCTCTCCAGTTGCTTATCCAAAAGTGAATGCAGAAAACCTGGGGTGTTTTGGGTTCACCTTACTGATTTAAATGTTCCTTCCTACAAAATCCTGTTTATACAGATTGTATTTTCAAGACAGGGTTTACACTACAGGCAAGACTTAAAAATTTGTATTGCCCATAAAATTCTAACAGAATAAACCTGTCCAATTCTATCTTGTAAGGAGGACCTGATGAATAGAGGCAGCATAAATGAAATGTAACCACTTTCAGGTACAGCTGTTTATGTGTATGCACTATATGTCCTCAAAGCTGTGAAAGACAAAGAGGCAAGGAGGGGTGGAAGCACTCTGTTGTGATTTTTATTACCATTCTTCATTTTTCCACCTTCAACTGTGTTAACAAATTGAAAACTAGCAACCCTAAACAGAAAAAAGAAAAATGTCTGTTAATGCAGATCCCTTTCCAGAAATTCTTACATTATACCATGAACTCACTATCATTTTTGTGTTAACAACATGTATTTTGAAGTCTGTTGTTCATTTGCCCCATTGTGTTCCTTCCTTGTGCTCCAGTAGCAAAGGCATTTCCCCTTACTAGTGGCCTGTCCAGTGAAAAAATAACCTGATACGTAACAAACAGATTTCAGAGATGGGACTGTTTCTTCTCCCTTGCTGTTCTTTGCTCTGTTCTCTTGTGAGAGCTGTAGTTTTCCATACACACCTTGGTGACAAGCCATGGATGAAAGATATTATTTATGATTTAGTGGAAAAAGTGTCCAGAAGTCAGGCCTCCACATTTTTGCAGTGAGCCACAGAAAGCTGGAGACCTGTGACTAGATGCGGAGTGGCAGAAACCATTCCAGAATTACAGCTCTCCCCTTGTGGGTGGTGAAAGGCAGAGAAGCCTTTATCTGGCATTCTCGCTGATGATAGAACTGAGCTTCTGATGAGACTGTGTTTTTCCTTGTGCTATTTTCACTATTCTGGGCAACCTGGATCACTGTTGAGGCAGTAGTTGTCATTTTACTGAGGAGATAGGGACTACTAAGGATGCCAAAATCCAACTTTCTCCACTACTTCCTTCATAACACTCAGCTTGTCCATTTGACTATTATCACAAAGCCTTGTGTTATCATTTCCTGACTTAGGATCACTTTGGAAGACATCTTGAAAGCTATGTTAATATAGATACTCTGATTTCATTATAGGTCACTTCTGTGAGGTATGAACTTGCATTTAAAACAAAAGCAACAAACCAGACAATGGAGCTGCTAAATTCACTTCTTTCATTTGTGGGTAAGGGCTGGAAGTGCTGAATAACCAAAGGTCCATGGCTTCTGTGAATCACAGCAAAGCTGTGAAGAGGTACAGTCTGAGACACAAATGGTGTTGTGAGGTGCCTCCTTCTGTTTTCAATTTGAATCTTATCTGCTGTTTTGGGTACCACTATTACTCTTGGCACAGTTAAAATCAACACTTTTAATTAAGTGGGCAAGTTTGGGGAGAGTTTAATTTTGGGGGGAACATTTAGAAATGGAGTAATTGGTGTAGCAACAAGAAGAGAAAATTCTTTACTGGAAAAGAAGGGAAAAAGAAACAAGGCTGTCTTTAAGGCTGACACAATGAAAAAGTTCATGCAGAAAAATGGTAAGTACAGTGCTGACTACAGTAAGGATCCAAATTACTCGGGCTGATAAACTAGCTTAAACTACACTCTGTGCTCTGTTAAAAGTGTATTGAAAGCATGCATTTGTTTCTATTATCCTAACTCCTAATGAGAGCTCCATTGAAGTAATTGGATTTGCTGGTGTTAGGATGGCAGCAGTACTATCACCCTGCATAACTATTGTGTTTAGCTAATGTTGTGTTGTGATTAACATCTTGTGAGGGTGGTCTTTCTTCACCCATAGCATTCTTCACAGCAGGCAACCTCGACCACATCTGATTTCAGCTTTCATTCCAGTTGGATTCCTGCCCCTCTTTAACCTTGTCAAAGCCAAACCAGAATGCCTGACATACTGCATGGGTAGCTGCCTTCAGGACCAAAGTACTGTAGATGCATTCCTGACTTGGACAAAGCATTCCTGTTTGAGGAGAAGTCTGAAAATGAAAAGTACAGATGGCAGAATATTTTTTAAAAAAACTTTAGGAATGATGGTTTAAAATAATTCGTTTTATTTTCTTGCTTATGGTGGACTTGTTCCTTTTAATGTTCTCAGGGAGTGTAAGAATGGCCATCGGTCACGTCTCACCTGTCGCAAACACTCTGATGGGGTGAGCTATACAATAGAAGTGAAACAAATATTGAGGTCGTCCAGAAAAACAGAAATCATATCTGACTGGAGAAGCTAAAACAGTAATAAAATGGCTGAGAGAAACTAGGTAGCTCAAAAGGAATTTACAAAGAGCACACTCTCCAGCTCTTCCTTTGGCACAATGAACTGAAGGCCAATGTTAACACCTCAAGCAGCTCCATATTGTAGAAACTGTTGGTCTGTTTGTGTGCAGGTGCGAAATTGATAATCAGGCAAATATCTTCTAAAATTTGCACTATATGTAGGAGCTATGAAATGCCTCCGCAAAACTCCTCCCCTGGTTTTCCAGCTCATCATTATTCTTTGCTGAGTATTTATGATGGCTGTTCCAGGTTTTCTAACTCCACAGATGTTCGAATATCACACATCTCTGAAATACTGGAATTTGTGGGTTCTGCTAATCTCAGTTCTGTGTAAAGCTGTCAGGAGGCTTGATACTGACTTGAGGAAAAATGGATCATCAACCCTAATTTTCAGCTAGAACAAGAAAGATCTTATTGAACCATTCTGTGATTCTGTGTTATATTATTGATGGGATGCTGGCAGATGTCATTGTTAGGCCACTCTTGATCATCTTTGAAAGGTTAGGACAATAAGGAGAGGTGCCTGAGGGCTGGAAAAAAGTAAATGTCACCCCAGTCTTCAAAAAGGGCAAGAAGGAGGACAATCTTTAGTAATGTGCTCCAGGTAATCTAGCTTGAGCAAGGAGGTTGGATTAGATGACCCCAGTGGTCCCCTCCAACCTCAACCAGTCTGAGATATATTAGAATAAATTGCCGATAAGAGGTACCTTTAATTATTTGATGTTGATTTATAACTGAAATTCCCCAACCCTGTAGAAGCTGATTTAGTTTCTTGCCTTAAATTTTCTGAATATTTAGTATAAGTATTGGTTTTAATAGCGTATACACCTGAAATGACTGTTCAGAGACCTCATTCTTCAAAGACTATATAGTACCCGATTGTATAATAACATCTGGAAATAGAAGACAACTGTAAAAGATTTAGACAAACCTATCTTGCTTTAGTATTGACTTAATGAAGAGAGATATAGAACTTCATGTTCCTAAAGGAATGTGTTGGACTGCAAATAGAAATGCAAAATGGAAAAATCCAAGCAGTTAATTTCCATACTGCATTATGAGATTAGAAATATGCTGATCTGAATAGGAACTGTAAAGATGCATAATGCCTTTTGACAGAGAACATAAATCATGGGCTTTTCAAGGCTATTAAAACAAATTCCATCCACACTGGTAGAGCTGTTTTTAAAATACAAGTGTTAACTAATGGCTTCTGCTATGTTTTGAAAAATATGGCCTCCCTTCCCAAATTGTTCAAGTTATTTCAATAACTTAATTTCATACTTACATGTATAAAGAAATCCTTAGTCTTTCTAATCTAGTGGCTTTAAATTTATTGGTACATAAAGTATGCTTTTAAAATCAGAATGAAATGCTGAAGACAAAACCTGTGTATGCCATTATAGAATCAGAATAGTTAGGGTTGGAAAGGACCTTAAGATCATCAAGTTCCAGCCCTCCTGCTATGGGCAGGAACACCTCCCAGTAAACCATGCCACCAAAGGCTCTGTCCAACCTGGCCTTGAACACCTCCAGGGATGGAGCATTCACAACTTCCTTGGGCAACCCACTCTGGTGACTCACCACCCTCACAGTAAAGAACTTCTTCCTTATATCCAATCTAAACTTCCTCTGTTTAACCCATTACCCCTGGTCCTATCACTACAGTCCTTAATGAAGAGTTCCTCCCCAGCATCCCTATAACCCCCTTCAGATACTGGAAGGCTGCTATGAGGTCTCCACGCAGCCTTCTCTTCTCCAGGCTGAACAGCCAGTATATTGTGATAGTATCCACAAAGCAGTAAAACAGAGATGTAAAACTGAGTATTTATGTGGTTTTATTTTGTTTTGGCTTGGTTTGGTTTGTTTTTTTTTCCTCTGGAGTTACTCATGTGCATTGTTTTCATTTTATGTCTAGATTTAAAAATATTTTCTGATATATTATGCTGAAAAGGCTACATAAAAAGTTCTGTCTCCAATTGTTGTGTACTGAATTGAGTAATAATTTTCTCTGAAACCAATTCGTTAAGTATTACTCAGTATTAATAAGGGTATCAGCATTTTCTCCAGTGACTGTATAGGACATCTTGCATGACTGAAGATTGTTCACATGAGAGAGAGAAAAAGGCTTGCAATGTTTAATTCCTTCTTCAGGAAGTTGCAAAAAGATATGGGTGCCCTGAAAGCCTAGGTTTTCAAACTTCAAAAAGTTTTTATGTGGGTTGTAGGAAAGGAGACAAAGTTTCTTAAAATGATACTGTTTCTTTGGGACCTCATGTGTGTAATAAGGAAGAATTCATTATAAAAATGAAGCTTTGCTAAGAAATCAAGATTAAACCTTTTGTTTTTAGGGGTAAAAGAAAAGGAAGGAAGAATGATTCAGTTGACAATCTATCTATCTATATATAAGTGGCATTTACAGACTTTGATCTTTTTCCCCAGAAATGTCAAAGCATTTTACAAACCATCATATAACATAAGCTTGAAATTAAACTTAAAACAAACGTGTTCATAAGTACTTCTGCTTTACAGAAAAATGAGAGAATAATAGAGCAGACACTGTTTTTCTTGGTGTTAAGCAGCAAGCCACTGGCAGAGTAATAAAAATAATGCAAATTTTTAATTTCTTGTCCTTAATTTTAGACATGGAACCGCAGCATCTCTGGCTGATTGAAAACTGAGGCTGAAAGTGGCAAATGACAGACAAAGTGAATCAAAAGTAAATATTATTTGTATTTCAAGAAAATGAAGTCTCACTTTGGTGAAAATTTTTGTTGGAAAGTTGTATTTTATGATTGGAGCAAGTTTTCTTAGAGTGCTCCTGGAGCACTGAATTTCTGACACTATGTTCAAAATAGTACTTGAGTTCCTGAAGATTGCTCTAAATGAAATACTTCATAAGATTATTTGGGAATAAAGTAGTCTAGAAGACGGTCCTGTGTTTGAGATACAGATTTATGATACCATGCCTGGTTTTATAAGCAGAAAGAGTCAAACTACAACAGAACTATATGCTGGCTAGAAAGAAATAAATACTTCAGCTGTCAGGGTTTATAAAGTTAATGACCTACCTCCGCAACTTTATGTCCTCTTGTAGAGCACAACTAAGTTTACAAACACTCCACTGAGGGATGGGATCTCAGACACAGGAAAAAGAGCCAGGGAACACTGTACTGCTGGCATAGGTGGGAACCAGAGCAGCTATAGGAGCTTCTGCTCTGCCCTCCTTTAATACATGATCCAGACCAAAACTTGCATGTATTTCCAGGAAAAAGAAGAAAGGGCACAAATAACAGAGCCCTCTTTTTAACTTCTCCCACATACATCTGTTTGTGGGGCATTTCGTAAGGAAGGTTAAGCCCAGGAGAAGTTTCTTGGTTAATGTAAATGGTTGGTGTGGACCATGCCAGTGAAGATCCACAGCTTGTGGCTGGGAAGCTGGTGCCTACAGTCCTCAGACCAAGCCACTACGAGATTTTGTTGTCACTCTCAGTTATGTTACTTAATTTCTAGCTTGTTTGATAGATACCACCTACAATACATTTGTGGTTGTTTACATTTTCTCACTCTAAGCTATCATATTAAGCTTGTGTTCCCTCTTAGAAACCCTTTTTCAGCAATTAAATCTTAAAAGCCTGCCCTGGTACCTAAATATACACTGCACAGATCCCCATGTGCCTTAGGAGGAAATGTCAGCCTGCCTATTTTCTGTCAAAAGAGAAAATTCTTTCAATGTCATGAAGCAGCTCGAACTCGCAAGAAAATGCTTTGGGCGAGCTCAGAGCCTACCTTATTTGCCCTTTGTCAGATTAATATGCCAGGTAGCTCCTGGCAGAATAATCAGCATGACCTGCAAAGTCTGAGGGCAAAATCCTGAATCCCCCCAACCCAAATAATCGCCCCTGCTTCATCCTGGGTAAGTGCTACTGGTGGGTGCTACAGCCTCCTTTCGGTGGTCTCCTTTCGGCTGTCCCCTCCAGCCTGGTGAGCCGCCTCTTTTCCAAGTTTGTTTTAGTGTAAATGTAAACACTTTCAGGCCTTCAGGTGAGATTTTTCTGACCTGTTAGACAGTCATTGCATACACATTCTTTGAATTCTTCAGAAAGACTGCTGAAAGAGTTAAAGATCCAAGAAAATGGATGATTAGAGATTCTGTAACACTAAGCTTGACTTCAGTGCAGTATAAATACTGTTTAATTGATATTACTGTCTATATATTACCTTATATGTTATGTCATCCTTATTTTTTTTTAATACCTCAGAATGTATTTAATCCTGAGACTTGGTAACTGAAAATGTCCTTAGAGTTAGGATTTTAAAAAATACATATAAATAGGAATAAAAATTGTTTAGGTAGGAGCAGAGAATTTTCTCTGATATTCTGTGACGGTAGTTTATGACTTCTCTACCTCTAGGCTGATTTTAATATTTTTCATTAAATCTAGTATATTCTTTCTTCCCAAGAGCCCTGCCTCTTCATTATAACCATTTCCATCAATGACAAGATCAGAGAGCGTTTTTAATGTTAAATAGGATAGAAGGGTAGAAATTAGTACTTAAAGGGTGAAACCATTAGTATTTCTGAGTGCTTCTGTGTATTCATCACTGCCTGATACAGATCAGTATTAATAATAGGAGCAGCCAGACATAATCCATCTGCTGAATATTCCTTTTCTCTCTATGCAGTGACTGCCTTGTCTTCTTTCTCAGACACTGCTGGCTCTGGTCTCCAGACAGGAAATTCAGACATGGCCATTCATCAATGCTGCTATAATCTGTCTGATTTTATTAGCTTTTGAATTTTATCACCAAAATGAAAAGAAGGGGGTTGGGAGGAAGGAGAACCCAGCAGTGTGATTCTCTCATACCTATGAATTCTCAGTATAGGATATGGGGAACAGACAAAAATTAAGAAGTGAATAGGTACCTGGTAAATTACCTTCCCCCTCCCCCCTTTTATTTTCAAGAGCTTGAGCTATTTTATTTTATTTCTTCTGCAATAAATACATGTGGTGTTGTACATGTGCCACAGTCAAGGTTTCTGGTTGACTGATCTTTTTCTCTCATGTAAGATTTCCTAGGTGTGTATTGAATATTCCCTATGAGACCCATCTAGGACTGAAACTTGTTTTGGAGAGCAGACTCAAACAGCAGCTTGAAATTGAGTTGTTTGGAGCTGCTGCATGGAGTGAGGTATTCCAGTGCCAGTTGCCCCAGTTGGATAGATCCCAGTTGGAATAACTGGTTGAGGCAAGGAACGTTAGACTACACAGAAATCATCCACTGACAAAGGAGAGAAAGCAGAAAGCAGGAGCCTTTGATCTTTTCTAGTAAATTAGTATAAAGCATTTCAACCCAGGACATCACAGCAGGAAATTACTGAAGGGAATTGCATGTTTTGGTGGTATTTACCCCATGTATCCAGTTTACAATGAGGCAGTGTGGGTAAAATTTTGTTTTGAGGAATTGTCTACCTTAGAGCTTTGTGGAAATGGTGAGATTTTCTCAAGGAGGACAAGTTCTTTGCAGACTGCAATCAATATTCTGCTGTGCAAGTCTAGCTGGAAGATGAGCATGGATTGTCAGAAGTGTGGTGTGTACATGAAATGAAGGAATTCCCTGCTAAATGCCTTTTGCAGGACTATACAGAAGTGGAGGAGTAGTTGCCTGAGTTCTTCTCCTTATACCTTTCTGTGATGAGTCACATATGTAGGCCAATAATGTATTGACAATTTTTATTGCTCGACTGAATCTTTAAGAGTTTGTGCATGTTAATTTTCTAAGCAATTCAAAATAATTTTAATAAGATATATATAATTACTACAAGAATGCAACTTAAACTGCTCACTCAGGAAGTCACTTGAGTTACATCTAACTACAATTAACTATAATTAAGGCTATTAGCACTCCATTGTTTCAGATTTTTTCACGCATAACATAGATTTTGGAGCAGAGAAGTTGCTGGGTTTCGAGTACTTAGGCAAATGGTTATAGGTTCAGAAGCTATCATACAAATGATAATTTGGGACTTGGCAGAGTAGAGAGTATGTACCAGCTAGTAAAGATCTAAAGCTTTAGTTTTATTATAGGAAAAAATATATGCAGTTCTAGCTGAAGAATGATTCAAATTATAGAATCATCAAATCATAGAATAGTTAGGGTTGAAAAGGACCTGAAGATCATCTAGTTCCAACCCCCCTGCCATGCGCAGGGGCATCTCACAGTAAACCATGTCACCCAAGGCTCTGTTCAACCTGGCCTGGATAGTCATCCATTTTCAGATATATGCAACTTTTAAAGTGTGGTTATCCTTTTGGAAGAATCTGGAGCATTTTATAGCTCCACAGCTCTGTCTAAAGTATTTTTGGTAAATTTATATGCTAGTGGTGTGAGAGATAAAAGGTGCTTTCGATGGTTTTGGTGTAGCTGTACATTGAAAAAGACACTGCCTTTATTTTTTTTGCATGCAGAAATATATAGAAACATCCACATAAATAGAGCTAAATAATTAGGTACTTCACTGCATGTAAGAAAGAGAGATTGGGATCTTTTGCTGTTATGTGAACTCTATGTACAATGTGATTGTCAAAGCAATATTTGCCCTCTTTTTCACTCATAAAAGAAAGCTGTACATACTATATGTAAATTCTTGGTTGACTTCTGTTCATATTTAAAGGTAGTTTGATTGTTCGACCATGCCCCTAAAATTTGTCTTGTCACTTATTTGTTTGGCATCTAATAGATGCCAGTTAGCTGAATGAACATTGCTTTGTAACTGTGGAGTAAATTAGGAAGCAAGGGACATCCCTGTGGAAAATGTTTACGCTGTGGAGCTGTCCATCTGTGTCACATGTCAAGATGGTCACTCAAAGTCTTGATCTTTAGAGGCAGCAGAAGAGCAATAAATTAACTTCTAAGAACATATTTATTCAGTTCTTCCCTTGTAGAATATTAGAGCACCAGCCCAGTACACATCTGCTCTCTTACGTGAAGATTAGAAATGCAAGCATTATGGTACTTAGTCTGGAAAAGGCGGCAAATTGAACAGATTGATTTTGGAACTTTCTTGATTCGTGATGAAATTATAACATTCAGAAGTGGAATGACGTTAATAGTATTTTTCGAAATTATATTTAGCAGTCTGTAGTAGCAGCATTGCTATGTCATTTGCAGGATTTTATAAATTCACTTTGCATTATAGTGTGAAATGCTGTTACTGTGGCTTTACTGATTTTGCACTTTAGTATGATATGTGAGACAGAACAGTAAGTATTCTATCAGTAGAGATCAAAGCAGCTTTTACAGAACTTGATGCGTCTGGCCTCTTGGTATGTCTGCAGTTCTGTAGAAGAATATACAATGAAGCAACTGTAAAGAATCTAAAGTTTTTTATTGGCATGGCATAAATCAACAAGCAGTGGAATCTTACATTTATATAAGTTGCATAAAATGGAGACTAGGAGAGAGAATTCTTTCTATATTTCCAGTTCCTCATTCTGGAAACTGAAGAACTATTCCACCACAGTTTAACAGATCTGGAAATACAGAAAGTGTATGCACTGAATATAAATCCCTATAAAGAGAATGAGGATTTGTTTCAAAAATCATACAGTTCAAAATTCAGTCTTTTTCAGTTCATAATAGAGCCACCAATGACCTGTGGGGCAGAACTTTTTTACAGAAAGTGTTTGACCTCAAAATACCCATGCAGAAGGTGCCCTGAAATGTTCAAACCTACTCTCATGTGTTTCAAGAGTCAACCTTAAACATCGTGCTGCAATCTGTTCTCAGGGCCTCCACATCTCTTCTTGCAGGAAATAAAGAAGGAGAAAGTGAGTGCTTGTGCAAAATAACAGCTGGCTTTTTATCTGATTGTCAGCAAAGTCCTCTGTGGCTGAAGAGCAGCTCTATTTTGAAAAAAACTGTGCTTTTGAGAAAGATAAGGATATGAGAAGTGTACTCTGAAAATACTTACCTGTTATTCTGAATTCAGTAATTGGACAAAAGAGTGGCTGCATTACTGAAAAAGGTTTTAGAACTATAAAAATACGTTACAGGATTACTAAAGGCTATTTGAAGCAGTTACTGTCTAAATTTTGGTTGTAAGCTGAAAGTAAAGATGGATGAAAGGCCAAGGTATTACAGTGCACCCCTCAGAAAATACTTCTTTAAAAGCATGATTTCATTTTCATTGTCTTTGTTTTAAGCTAGCTAGAACTGCCACTGACATCCTTTTATCGAGAACAGTATTTGAACTGATAGGAACCAGGAACCTCTAATCAAAGCAGATGGATGTAGCAACACGATAGGAACATACATGAGGAAGTGTTTAAGACTGATTAATAATTTGAATTACATAGATAGAGGGTTTCTGAAGGTGTTTCAATTTAAGAAATTGGCTGGTTGTAGTGGTTTGACCTTGGCTGGCTGCTGGATGCCCCCCCAGCTGCCCTCTCATTCTCCCTCTTTAAAAGGGCAGAGGAAGAAAATTAGATGGAAAAGCTTGTGGGTTATGATAAAGACAAGGAAATCACTTGGCAGTTATTCTCACAGAAAAACAGACTTGACTTGGGGAAAAACCAATTTAATTTATTGTCTTCTAGAACAGATTTGAATGGTGACAACGAAATTAAAACACCTCCTCTCTCAGATTTTTTCCCAGGCTCAACTTCACTCCTTTGCTCCTGACTCCTTGACCTCCTCCCCACCTTGAGTGGCACAGGGTGGCTGGGGAATGGGTGTTTATGGCCAATCCATAACAGCTCCTCTCTGCTGCTCCTTCCCTCTCACACTTTTCCCTGCTCTAGCTTCCCCTCTGTATACTTTTCCCTACTCCACAGGCTGCAGTTCTTTAGCAAACGCCCCCCTTCTCTGGTGTGGGGTCCTCCATGGGCTGCAGTGTGTACAAACGTGCTCCACTGTGGTGTCTTCATGGGCAGACCTTATCCACTGTGGTCCCCCCTCATGTTGGTGTCTCAGGGCTGTTCCTCTCACTCTGCCCTCACCCCTCAGTGCCATGCAGTGCTTTGCCCTTTCTCAAATACCCTTTCCCAGAGGCACCAACCCCTTGTTCCAGTGTCTCACCATGCCCTGTGGTGGATGTCAGCTGGAACCGGCTGGGTCCAGCATGGGGCAGCACCAGCTGCTCTTACAGAGGCCACCCCTGAGCTCCCATTGTCAGTGCCTGCACTCAATGCTCTGGTAATCAAGAAATAGCACAGATAGGTCACAGAAAGAAAACACAGCTATTTAAGAATACGTATTAACAGAATCATAGATTCAGAGTATTACTGGAGTTGTCAGGAAGGTTTTTCTTTTAAAAAGGAAACTCCTTGATGGCATGAAGCTCATGGAGTAAGGTATTCCCCCAGCAGTCTATCCTGCAGCAATTCAGCAGATCCGAGTTTCAAAATGGGTGGGCATAAAATGAATCTGGTGATATGCCCATCTCTATTTTCTGTTGTATATACTTTGTATTCTATGGTAGATATTTAAGCACCCACCAGTTTCTCTTCTTGAAGGATGAATTCATGCACCAGGGCACCATCTACAGCACCACACTTGCAGTGTGGAGGAACAGTCCTTACAGAGTGCTTAGCTCTCTGCCCATATACGGTGTGCGTCTAGGATCAACTACTGGAGTAAACTTTTCTGGTTAATATGAAATATGGACATAAAGACACAGAACCAGTAGTTAGCAGCACATCAACCTCCAATCCTACCTCTTGGTACCACTCCAAGAGTTAATAGACACACTTAGGGTCCAGCATTTATTAGGCAAATCCTGTTGCTAAACACAGAATGCATGTGGAGTTCTCTTTCTCCTGTGGCTGTAGGAAAAGAGAAAGCAATCATTTCTAGTCAGCAATCTCAATCCCAACATGCAGCTCTGAATCAGGATACTTTATTCCTATCTTTTCTCAAGCTCATTCTAGGAAATGACTCTAGAATATCCTGTGTTTTCTGGGTTCTTTTTTGCTTCCAACATGCATAATCAGAGTCCTCATCTCCTTTTTAGGCCGTTCTTCAGGAAATTTTCCAGCCCAAATGGCTTAAGGCTACATAATGGGGAGATGGCTTCCCTTGTTTCAAGCTACGTTGCTAAACAAAGGAATATAATTACTTTGACCTACATATATACCAGTCAGAGATTAGACAGGTAAGAAATTCTGAGTGAAAAAGGAAATCATCAGAGTAATTCAGGATGATTTAAAATAAGAGTGATAGAAATGAAATGCATGCAAATAGGCTGCGTCACTTCCTTGAAACAGGATTATTTGCTTGTGTCAGATGGCAAGAAAACACGATTCTTAACTTGAGTCAAGTAGCCAAAAAAATTGTTTATATTCCAGCTGCAGACTCCTCACCATCTTCTTACCCATCAAAATGATATCTGCAGGACCATCGCAGCAGACTTGAATAATCCCACCTACTCCAAAAATGCCACAAAATACATTAAGGGGAATTTAAATGTATTGTAGCTGTATTGTTTTGGGAGCTAAGTTTAAATAGGCTTCTGCTTTGTCCGTTGTTATATTATGCACAAATTTGATTCACTGATTTCTTAGGAATTTGATGATATAATTATTTTATTTCCCTCCCAGAGCTACTCCAAACAATGTTTCACCATGTCATGGAATCATAGATTGGTCTGGCTTAGAAAGGACCTTTAAAGATCACCTTGTTCAATCTCCCTGTCCCGGGCTGGGGCAGCTGTCACTAGACCAGGTTGTGCAAAGGTCCACTCAGCCTAACCTTGAACACTGAGGATGGGGCAGCTGCAGCTTCTCTGGGCAACCTGTGTCAGTGTCTCACCACCCTCACCATAAAGAAATTTCTTCCTGTCCAGTCTAAACATATCTTCTCTCAGTTTAAAGCTATTGACCCTCATCCTGTCTCTACAGGCTGTGGTAAAAAGTCCTTATAAATATCTATAGTCAACATATAAATCCCATTTATATATTAAAAGACTGTAATAAGGTCTCCTTGGAGCCTTCTCCTCCAGGCTGAACAACTGCAGTTCTCTCAGACTTCTTCACAGTGGCGTTGTACCAGCCCACTGATCATCTTCATGGCCCTCTTCTAGAGCTGCCCTAACAGGGTAGGTGGTCTCATTAGAGAAGAATAATGGGGAAGAATCAACTCTCTTTTCCTGCTGGTCATGCTTCATTTTATGTAGCTCAGGGTACAATTGGCCTTGTGGGCTGCAAGCACACATTGCTGAATCATGTCCAAGTGTTCATTCACCAGTCTTCACTAGTCCTTCTCTGCAGGGCTGCCCACACTTCTCCCTAGTCTGTATTGATAATAGAGATTGCCCCAGCCCGGGTGCAGGACCTTGCACTTGGCCTTGTTGAACTTCTTGAGGTTTGCATGGGCCCAGTCCTCTAGACTCTCAAGGTCACTTTGGATGACATCCCTTCTTCTAAGTGAATTGACTGCACTACTCAACTCGGTGTCATCTGCAGGCTTGCTGAGGATGTCTTTGTCATTGATGAAAATATTAAATAGCATGAGTCCCAGGATGGACCCTTGAAGGACACCACTCATTACTAATATCCACTTGGACACTGAGCCATTGGCTATAACTCCTTGGATGCAGTCATCTACATGATTCCTTATCCATGTGATTCCTTATCGATCGAATTCATCAAACCCATATCTCTCCAATTTAGTATGAAGAGTGTTGTGTGGGGGTGTATCAAAGGCCTTAGAATAGTCCAGGTCGGTGACATCCATAGCTCTTCCTTTGTCCACTGATGCAGTCACTCCATTATAAAAGGCAAGTTGTTAGTCAAACACTGCTCCTAGCTTAGCCCACCTAGGTACTAGGTAATGTTCATTTACACTGCTGTTTTTTTATCCCTGTATGTTTAAAATTAAATATTGAAACACATGATTTCCTGTAAATTGTTATTTTCCATATATTAGAGGTAGAAACAGTTCTAACACTTTCTGTGAAAAATTTTTTTTTTGTCTGTGTTGATCTGACATGAAATGGTCACCTTTAGGATTCAGGCAAGTGTTTGTGAGAAGGAGAGCTGTAATTTTATGACTGGTAAAAGACCCTTCAAGTTTAATCTCATCAGCATAGTGATCATATGGTACCCTTCCTTGAATGTAGGCCAGTGACCAGCAAGGGTGTCTCTCTTGCTGAAGCCTGTGTTCTCAACTTTTCATTGCTGTTATCTTGTGCTAGTAAACTTAAACTTGGATCAGATATCTCTTCCTGTATTCAAATGCAGCCTCATCTGCACTGCAGATAAACATTTGCTAGGAGACATTTCTCCTAATGTACTCTCAGAGAGTTAGCTACCTCATCTAAGCTTGTCTCAGCTCCTTCAGTAGTCAGTTGAGATGTAAATGAGGTGATTCACCCTACTGGGCTTAAACTTCTAAGCTAGGAAGGTGCAAAGCACTCTCCAGAGGGATCAGTCTCTCAGACCTTTTAAATATCATTAAGTGAGACAGTTTCACCTTCGAGCGACATCAATAACCCCTTAATAAAGCAGGGTGGTCTTTTATTTTATTTTTTTTTTTGATATTTTTTTGAGATTTCATTACACATCAAGAAAGCTTTCTGGCCTATAAGGATGCTGGGGAGGGACTCTTCATTAGGGACTGTAGTGAGAGGACAAGGGGTAATGTGTTAAAACTTTAAGAGGGGAAGTTTAGATTGGATAAAAGGAAGAAGTTCTTTACTGTAAGGGTGGTGAGGCACTGGAATGGGTTGCCCAGGGAAGTTGTGAATGCTCCATTGCTGGCAGTGTTCAAGGCCAGGCTGGACATAGCTTTGGGTGACATGGTTTAGTGCATGGCAGGGGGGTTGGAACTAGATGGTTGTAAGGTCCTTTCCAACACTAACTACTCTATGATTCTATAATTCTATAAGAAGTATGCTTCATGTGCTTCATCAGTTTTCATTGCCATTTTTTAGTGAATTGTGGATATCTTTGTGAGTTTTACCTGTATACTTCACATAACACCAGTCGTTCTTTGCCTTGGTCCTCAGAGAGGGGATCTTGTTATCACAAACCCTTTTTACCCTTAGTTAACAGCCTAGATTATAGTTTAAAATGAAGTGTATAGACTGAAATTTGTAATAACTATCACAAGTCTTTGTCATTTTCCTTCTCTGTAATTTTGAGACTTATTAAAATGTAGATGACAGTATTGGAAATGAATCATGTCTAATGCATTTTATTATTACTGTGTGCTCTAAAACACTGAATAAAATGGAAATCCAAGAAATCGACATACAGAAAGACAGAGTCTTTTATATGCATATTTGAATTGTCAAAGCATGGATTAAGTAACTCACATTGGTTATAATGTTGTTTACTCATGTGAGTCCTTGTTTATAAGCAGGATATTATTGTAAATAAACCAATTCTTACATGAACTTTCCATGGTCAATGTCTTTTTTTAAAACAACTTTCTGGTGGTAACCTAAGAGAATAGACAACAGAAAAGCAAAATTAAGGAGTCAAATTCAGGCATGGTTCACTAAAAGAATGTATTATAAATGACCTTTAGTCATGGTCAATTAGATTTTTGTTTCAGTAATTATTATAGAAATAATCACCTTCATAAATTTGACAATGTCTATTTTTAGAGAATCATAGAAGCCTCGATGAGGATGAAGTATATTCATTAATTTTTCAGCATGTCATATAGAAAAAAAATAAATGGAAGTAATTTGACTCTATTGTGAATCCAAAAGGACTTGCACTAGTTCAAATAGGTATTGTGTCAATTTCTGGAAAGCTTTTAAAAATGTTTCTGTTACCAAACTATTACAATATGGCACTATGCTTAGTGTTTTTATGTTGCCAAACTGTGAGCTAGTAGGTTAGTCTTAAAGGGATACTTCATGTAAACATGCTAAATCTCATTGAGTATAGCTTTCAGTAAGCATTTAGTAATAAAGCAGCTCATTTTCTATGAACACCTCTTCACAGAATTCTCTAGCTTAGTAACTATGGTTATGTAGAAGACAACAGCAGTTTAAGTCATGCTCTGCCTTAATGTCACCATTTATACAGTAGATGAGACTTTTTCAGCATATAAAGACTCTGAGTGAACTTTAGTTGAAGAAACAAGCAAAATTCATGCTGACTTCAGTGAGTAGCAGCCTTTTGTTTTTAACTTTTTCCAGAGTCTCCTGTCATTTCAATACCCAAGCGGAGAGTTTCAAATCATTCAGATTAATGTGAACAAGCAGCATTTTGCATCTAGTAGAACTAGTCCCCAGCTGCCAAAAAACATGGAAACAGCCATTACAAAACCTTGCTTTATGCTTCATGTATCTGCAATTAAATCCAAAATTCCAAGCTGATCATAGGAAGGTGCTGCTGGAGACAAAAGGAGAAGCAAACTGGAAACTGAATTTTGGTTTTCACTCCTTTTATTTAGAACACATTAAAAGGGAATGGGTGATTAAGTGGTCAGCAGCTGAACAAAACTGGTGGGGAAATGAACATAAAGGAGGGAAATTAAGGAAAGTAGAAGTGATTGGTTGAATGACAGATCCCTGATTGCAAGAATAGAGGGAAAATGGAGCAAAGGAAGTCGGCAACTCATATGTATTGAAAATAAAAAATGGAGAAATAGGAACTGAAGTGAAAGGACTGTCTCTTAGCAGATGTTGAAGAATATTGTTTTAAGATCACTTTCACAAAAACTAAGTTATAATTCATTTGGCAACTTAAACACACAACTAGTATTTTGTCATCAAGCTCATATTCTGATACAACCACTGGAAAAAAATTAATCACAAAAGGAAATTACCTCGCCTTGTTCATGATGTATTGCATCAGGTCATCGTGATCTTCCTGAGAATTTCCATCACTCTGTACTCCTTCCTCAGCTGGAACTTACAGTCCTGATGTGACCACAGTAAACACTAGGGAATGCTCCTACTTTCCAGGAATAACCTTGGTCTTCTGAAGACATACAATCTGGATTGACAGGTTGGTAAATTAATAAAAACACAAGAAACGTAAAGCACCTTTTTAGATGATGAAAACTGAGCCAGAATCTTGTTACTCCTTAAGTGGAAGAATTAGGTAACAAATTGTAGTAAAAAATTAGTTTATGGTTCATGTGAATTTCTATTCCTTCTTTAGTAATGGTTACCTCTTCACTGTAGTCTTAAAAGGTCAGGGTTGAAAAAGGGCAAAATGGTAAGGTTGTCGTATCTTCCAGGAGATGAAATATTCATAGCTTGGCTGGCCTTTGCCCTGCAAATATAGAGAAGTTTAAAAAATGTCAACATTAAGTATGACAAATACTATTGATTTTTCTTGTTAGATGAACCATCTGCCTTTTTGATGCTAGGGTGAATTATGACTACTGCTTGTCAGTAGCACTGTTGATATTTGGGTTTTCTTTTCTCTTGACTGCTCAAAATTTGTCCTCATTGAAGGTTTGCATTCCAGGACCACTAGCTGTTTCTGTAGCCTTGTGGCACAGAAAAATCATCTGCCTTTTCTGGTGGTAAAGGTTATTGCCCTCAGCTCCTTGTTTTGCTGTCAAAGTTGATTGCCATCTTAGAACTAACTGTGCACTGCTCATGTGAGCACACCCTAACCTTTTCCAAGAAAAATGGACTAAGCTAACTTAAATAGTTTAAAATAATAGTTCTGCTGGGCTGTTTTCTTTTTTGATGAGTGATTGCAATCTTTTAGAATCATACAGTCATTTAGGTTGGGAAAAATCTTTAAGATCACTGGGTCCAACTGCTAACCTAGCACTGCCATTAGTGGGGAACTAAATCATGTCCCTAAGTGCCAAATCTACCCATCTTTTAAATAACTCCAGGGAAGGAGACTTGGAGCACTGCCCTGAGCAGCCTGTTCGAATGTTTAACAACACTTTTGGCAAAGAAATTTTTCTTACTATTCAGTCTAAACTTCCCTTGGTGTAAATGAAGCCATTTCCTCTTGTCATGTTTCTTGTTACTTGGGAGACCAACACCCACCTCACTGCAACCTCCTTTCAGGTAGTTGTAGTGAGCAAGAAGGTCTCCCCTCAGCCTCCCTTTCTATAGATTAAACAACCCCGGTTCCCTCAGTCACTCCTCATGGGTCCCATTCTCTAGACCCTTCACCAACTTCTTTGCTCCTCTTTGGATGCTGTCCAGCACCTCAATGTCCTTCTTGTAGTGAGGAGTCCCAAACTGAATATGGCATTTGAGATGCAACCTCACCAGTGCTGAGTACAGGGAGACAATCACTTCCCTAGTGCTGCTGGCCACACTTCCTCTGATACAAGCCAGGATGCTCTTGGCTTCTTGGTGATCTAGGCACACTGCTGGCTCATATTGAGCTGGCTGTTGACCAACACCTCCATATCCCTGTCTTCTGTGCAGCTTTCAAGCCATTCTTCCCCAAGCATGGGGTTGTTGCATGGGGTTTTTGCACTCTGTTCAGCAGATGAATGGTGTTTGCAGAGAGTAGCTGTCTGTATATCTGTGGAAGGGAACAACCACACACATACTTCACTTTTCACCCAGAATTTAACTAGCTTGTGTGCTGCTGCAAAAAGTATGCTAATATAAGTCCTGGCAATTTACCTTATCCCTGCTAGAGTGTTTTGGATGCGCTTTAGAAAAAGATGCACTGATGCACCTACATCTCTCTGGTGTACATATTTTATAATTACTGAGTCAATCAGTAACTGTAACTTAAAGTCTAAGTTGAAAGTATAAGCTGTTTTCTGAAGTGCATAGAGTATTGAAGTGGAAAAGTAACTGAACTGTCATAGTTCTTGGAACACTTGTGCATTTGGGATATGCCAGGGTGTTTAAAAATTCTCTCTAAGTGAAGCACTAGGCTACCACTGGAATTCCCTTACAATGATAATTTTATACTTTTCTCAATTTTAGAACTCTAATTTTAACCAAACTGTGAGTCAGTGCTACATTTGCTGTAGACGTGTTGGCTCAGGTGTTCTTACTGTTTTATAGTACATTCAAAAATAATGCTACAGAATTTTATCATTTACAAATGCAATAATTTTAAGGACGAAATATTTCATTGAAGTAATTCAGATGGTCTGAAATATTTCTTCTTCTGCCAAATTCCTTCCCTCTGTCTGAGCACCAAATCCCCATCACAAAAATCTCTTGAAACTTTGTCTAGGTTTATGTGAAGACTTGAAGAAATGTAAAGGGAAAGAGCTTTACTGAAGAAACTTCATAATGACTAAAAAAGGATGATAACTGTTGTTTATTTAAATCTATGGTTTACATACCTATATTAACATTTTTTCCAGATAATGACCTTTGGCTTCATAGTAACCTTTTATTCTTCAGAGTGTTGGTTTACAAAATTCTCTTTAATCGATTTTGATAATAAAATGTTGTTGGAGATAATATCATATTACTACAATGAAAATTTATCAGCACCCCACCTTCCTATTTTCATGCATCTATTATTTTTATGAAATATTGTTTGTTTCTGTTTGTTCATTTTTGTCTTTCTAGTATTGGATTACTCAAGAATAGGGGACTTGCATGTCTAATTGTACTAAGGTGATACAGGTATTATTAATCACTAAAAAACTTTAGCATAAGTTTGTTTTGATGAGTTATTTTGTACATATAAAACCCAGAAAAAGCTTGAGCTGTCTCATAGATCAAGAGAAACTCACCAGAAAACATTTTTTTTCCACTGTTTTTTAAAAGAAGTCCTCCAAAGTAATTGACACAATAGAATGGAGGAGTAGAAGTGTAGTTGTTGTTAACTAGTTGTGTAATGCTTCCAGGTCTGTCAGAAAATGGCTATAGTTATTTCCACATAGTCAACCCATCCAGCTCCTAGAAAGAGATAAATTTAAAAAAATTGAGGCTTTTTTTTTTTTGTAACCAAAAGGAATAGAAGACCCCTTTCAAATACTCCACCCCCAATTTTCTCAAAGCATTGCTTTAGTTAAAGACATCATTATCATGAATGAAAATACAAATGTTAGCTGAATTACCATTTCATATGTCAGTTAACAACAAACCAATGTTCACTAAGGAGTCACTTTTATTAGATTAAAAAATACCTAGCAATATTTATGTGAACTTTTACTTTTTTTTTTTTTTTATTTTTTGCTGATTTTTCTTACTTATATTTCCTGAAGAACTTTTGTAGGTAGATGTACCTGAAACCAGAGTAGTTTTAAAATGTGCTTGATTAAACCACAGCAAACATTCATACATTCATGGTGAAGAGAGTTGTGGGGCAGAATTTAGAAAGAAGTTTATTCAACCCTTTCTAAAATCTTTTTCTGAAGAGAGATGGCATGGTTCGTACTTTTACACTTTACTCAGGAGGATTTGATTATGTACTATATATGCTGTCCCTTACATATTACCTGAAGATATGAAATGTCAGTTTGGTGGGTTTCAAGGAGCATTGCCTACATGATTTTGATGTGCTCTGTTGCCTACATGATTTTGATGTGCTCCGATTGCTGTCAGCTGCTGTTCCATTCACACTTTTTCAGACCATTAAATCTTTGATGTAGCCTGAAGTTTGGATGCTCTGACTGGTACAATAATTTTTCAATTATTTTTCGCGGTATTATTACACAGGCTTCCTCACCATCTTCCTTTATGAGCTCACTTATCTGTATGTAACTGTGAGTGGAAGATTGTACACCTGCATAATAGAAAAACTCAGATTCTTAGATTCTTCCGTTCTCACTGTGTTTCTGTGGAAGGGAGCTCATGTTTCCATATATACTCCACATTTTGCTGCCACCTTTGAAATCCTGATGGGGCTGCAAGAACTGAGGCAGCTGTCTGCTTTGGGAAATGCTGCCCTGTGTAATCCAGGGCCAGTAAGAGGACATACTGGAGGATGTATGTGAGTGCTCCAAGGCTTGTCAATATGTGCAGTTTCCACTGTGATCCTAGGTTATTTGCAAATATGTTTGCCTATTGTTGTGTCAGTCCTCTTCCCTTCATTGATCCAAACTGATACACAGAAGTGATCCTATCAGTATTCTGCTAATCAAAGGGCCATGGCCAACAGTTTAAGTTAGGTGCATAGACATCCTTCTTTCTGCTAGCTGCTAAAAGCAGGACAGGCAAGTAAGCAAACAGAAAGTTGCTCTGTACATTATTCACTGAGAGACCTGCTAAAGAAGTGGGAGTGCAGTGGGAAATCTATTTTGGCTAGCTAAGTGATTTTCACCTCTCAGAAGTACCTATTAGTATCACCTGCATTCACTGGCTGAAGACGGTTTTAAAACTCTTAAGAGAGTTGATGAATTAGGATCAAAGTCTGGTTCTGGTAAAATCATTGTGATCTATTGATTTTTATTTAAAATGCTACTGAAAATTTAGATGTAACGTATTTGTATTTTCTTAAATAATTCTGAACCATGTGCCTGGGTAGTTCCATTTAAGTCAACAGAGCTACTCATGTAACAAGCTGAAATGCCTTCTTGTTTAGAGTGGCATTTTGTTCTACTTAGGAGTCTTCTTTGATAATTTGAAAATATTAGCTTTTATTATTACCAAAGATTGTAAAATTTTATGAGATTTTGTTCCACTTTGCTGAAGCTGTTAGAAACAAACTGAAAACTTGCTAAACCCTTAACATCTATTTTGTGTTATGCCAGAAACACATTTGCAATTATTTTATCTGGTTTAGAGTCTGACTTTAAGGAATCATAACTTTAACACAGAGGTTCAATTGTTTTCAATGAACAATTTTGTTTAATAATCTTATGTCATTTTTATAATATAGTGTTGTATAATTGATGTTTACAATTTTTGTCAAGAAGTATTTTCCAAATAGATTTATTATATATTTTAGTAACTAGGCAAAAGTAGCTGTAGACCTGAATTAGTGTGCTATGGTGCAATCTTGAACACTATGACTTCCTGTAGTACCTCAAGTATGTGTGTAAATCTGGAAGCTGAAATTTTTAAAGTGATCTAACTCTTTTAATAGAGATTTTAGTAGCAATTGAAGTCAGGATGTGATTATATTTTAAGGTAATAGTTTAAGTGAGGTGATTTGTGATCAGTTATGATGGTGATGAAAGGTGAATGATTACAGAAGTCTACATCTGTGAAGTAAAATACCTTTGGACATTGTGACTGCACGTAGCTCTTCAGACCTTGCTCATCTCATGGAATCACAATAGGCTGATCTATATAGGCTCCTAAATGACCATTTCCAAATAGGAGGGAGCTGGAAGAGAGATGCTTTTGATTTACCTCTGAAAAAATAATTTAAAAGTTCAAACACCTCACATTTTCAGATTCAGGTCTGGAATGATGTACCTCATCCTTACCTTTAACTTTAAGCAGTATATTTAAGAATAATTTTAAAGCATCTCAAGTAAGAACAGGTTGATCTAGTTATTCTGTCATCATTCATTTCTTTCACCTCTTGCTGGGAGCATCACATATAGTATTAAACAAAGAGTGATTTCCTCCTTTTTTCCCTTCCTTTCATCAACGTCTTGGAGAAACAGCTTGACTAGTTCTCATCTCTCCTCCTATTTGCCACTGGATTTGTCAGCATAAACACGAAAATATTTTAACAGTCTATTAATTTCAAAAATGGCTATTTTGGGGATTGTGGGCTTGGATAGAATCACTTCAGGAATCTTCCTTTGGTGGCCTTCAAGGGCTCTGCTCTGCTGCTCCCCAGTGACTGAATTGGAAATGCAAGCACTTGCATTGAGTGTACCACCTCATTGAAATTTAGGTGTAAAACTTCTTTCTGTAGTGGATTTTCAGGAGTTTCCTTCTAGTTATTTCCATGTGCCCTTGTCACTAATGTATATAATTTATAAATACATGCAGTGTTTCTCCCATTGGGACATTAATTCAATATGAAGAAGGTGGTAGGACAGCTTGTTTGGATACTTGATTTGGAACAAGCACATTGCAATCGCTTTATCATTTATACTTTGAGAACACGCCTGCTGTCCTTTAACAAGTGCCTTTTTAGTAACTAGAATGAACATAAAAGCAAGTGCTTCAAGAACAAAGAGAAGTTGCTTACTTCTTTCACAAACACAGCTCTTTAAGATCTTCTATCTATATGGGTTCATCAGCTCTCTGTTATTTCTTCTGCTGTAGTCAGGTGTGCTATCATCATAATTTCTGGATGCGAAAGGGCACAGGTTGTGTTGTTGCTCTATCCCTTCACTTTGGAAACAGCATCCTAGTAGCACACTGTGATTAATTAGATGCAGACAGGTAAATACCTTTTTTCTCTGTGTTATATGTGAATGCAGTAACCAAACTAGTCCTCCTGCACACACATTGTACACAATTACAGGAGTATCAGGGGAAGAGTATTAATTGTATGGAGTATGAAGGAGTCAAATGACTACTCTGCATCAAAATACAGAATCTATAGGTGTTCACATAGTGCTTATAATGTGATAGTGATGTGTGAGGCAGAAATGGAGCTGTGTTTTACTTGTAGTGACTACCCCGCAGACTAATATTTAGAAAGAAACAAATAATTAATAAGAATGTCATCACATATGGTAAATCCTTGCTAGCCCTTCCTTGGTTTCTATGAAGAAAGTTTTGGGTCCACAGGTGCTTAGTATATGCAAATTAGCTGGGGCTGCTTTAGGGTTTCCAATATCAAAGCAGCACTGTATGCAGACTCTTTCAAAACGACATTTCAATGTACTTGAAAGTAACAGTAACTACTGTTCTGACAAAGCTCCTTGGACTGACCAAGGTAAATTGCACCACCTCTGCATGCTAGGTTATGTGATAAAAGGCTCATCTTCATGAACACAAATGATCCCAGAGGAACAACTACAGGTGGGGGAACCCTAAGAACTTTATTAGGAGCCCCTGCCTTAGCTCCAGGGCTAACATGGGAGGATGATCAGCCCCAAGGTCCAGAGGTGACACTCACCAACTCAAATTAATGGGTGAGGCTTTCCCTGGGGAAACTTCTTAGACGTTATCAAACTTCGCTAAATAGCTATAAAAGAATTTTCAGGAAAAGTTTGCTACACAGTTTGCAATTTAAGGTATACTTAGTTCTGTAGGTAGTTTTAAGGGGCTAGGACGTACAAGACCATTGTTGAAGGTGGTTGGGGTTATTATGCAACAGCAAAGGACCTTGGCACTAAATATCTCATGGTCAGCAAATGACTTTCCCAAATGCCAGTGAAGCTAAGTAAAATCGATCTACCTAAAGTTTCAAGTAGATGGACTAACAAGTTCTCCACTTTCAGTTATTTATTTAACTCTTTAATTAAATAATATCAGTGAATCCTGTTGTGTGTCTTCCATCAACCAAGTCACAGCAGAGCTTGTTAGGTGAGATAATTAATTAATATAGAAATAGGCTTTTTAAAGTACCAGAGGTTTCTTTGGACTGAAAGATGCTATAAATAAAAATCAATATTGTTAGCTGTGGTGATTTAAATTTTTCTGTTGCTATCCATAAATTCCTTTGGTGTTGCTCTTGATGGGTGGGTGTGTTTTGGGGGACAGAGAGAGAAGACAGAGAGAGAAGGAGAAAGAAAGCAGGGAAAAATGTCTTCCCTTAAGGAATATCAGGCTATTTGCTGTATAGAAAATATATTTGCTGCTGGTGACAAGTACATTTGCTAAATAAATTATGTTGTCTCTTTTTGTCAGCCTTTTCAGCAGGAGAAAAAGGCTTTAGTATTTTATGACTGTTTTTACAATAATGTTGAGAGGCTGTAACCTTTCACAAAGTACAGCTGCTTTGAATGGACAGACATGTGAAATAAGTGGCTTATAGATAATACCCTGTGAATAGACACAGCATGTCTAAGGCTGGTTGTGGATCTGCTACATTAATTGGTGAGAATGAAGTTGAGTTCTCCGAGAATAAATCAGAGCTGTCAAAGAGCATCTAAAATGATAGTCATTTCCTGGTTGGAGCAGATAATAATGCTAAAGGTTGTCAGTGGGATCTTTGTACAAAAGATATTACATTTCCCTACTATTTTATCTCTTAGCAATGTCCTTATTTTCTTTTCATTGGTTGCAACCTTGAAAGATGCACACTATAAACCCTCAGCTATTCACAGGATCCACTACCAGAATCCACTGGTCAGCTATGAATAAAGCATTGACTCTCTCTGAACTGGCTTCTTTGCCAAAAATTGAAGAACATGTATTCTGAAATGGAGTTGAGACAGCTTAAAACCAGTGCACGCTTCCCACCTATTACTGAAAGATGTTTTCCCAGGCTATTTCTTCCCTTTTTGGAGATGAGTTTTGAAGACCTCTGGTCTGCAGAGTGCAGTAAGTCTACTTCATATCTTCCTAAAGAACTGCAAATTGTGGGACATTTGATGTATCTCCAAGACAAGGTGACCACATCTAAAACTGAAGTGGAAAAGGATAGATCATTCCCATTAGCATGGCACAAAATTATAGATCAAGTAAAACATAAACTCCATAGAAAAATATAGAAAAGTGTAAGTGAGCTTAAACTTTATTCAGGATTCTTGCAAATTTAAAAGCATAAATATTATTTTGTCCATCATTGTCATTCATTATTAAAAATTTCAGGTTCTGTTTTCCTCTTTTCCTGATGTTTTGCTGACATAGCATTTTCTAACGTGACTTCTTCACCGTCTTCAAATTTATTTCTTTGTTTTGCAATTTATTTGCTTTTCACTTTTGCACAAGTTGTGAACAGAAATTTGTGTCTATTGGCTGCAATCCAATCAGAAAAATATCAGAAGGATTGAGAAAGAAATTTCTCATGGATTTTAATGGGTCTTGTCTTCCTAAAACTTTAGACTTTCACAAATCCCTTCTTGGCTCATGTAATATGTCCAAACCTCTGTATTTCTTTCACTCTTTATCTGTCAGCCACTGTAACCTGATCTTACAATGTAACCTATCTTATGATTACTAGCACTTAGGCAGGCTTGGGCTAATAAAAACAGATTTGAGAAAAAAATCCAAGTTTGGACTTGGATAAGCATTCAGAAATTATTTTTTATTCGTTTATTTACTTAATACCTTAAGTTAGATAAAAATCCAGACATTGATATTTCAAATGTATCTGAAATGCAGCCATATGAAATTTGAAAATGTCTTCAGCAGTTTAAAAATATGCTAAGTGACTGGGAAAGAAGGAAAGTAGAATGATCCTTTATCTCATTTGTGTAAGGCCTACATACTAGTCTGGCTTAAATGGAAATAAAGGGATTTTAGATAACCAGTTGCTCAATGTGAGTAGGAGATAGCACAGTTATAGATTAAAGGTTTAATTTTGGATGTCTCCATTTTTAGACTCACTTAATGGCTTATTTTCCAGATGTCATGGGTTCAGCAGTAGCAGTCATTTTTCTCCTTCTTACTAGTTGGTGCAGCACTGTGTTTTTGCTTTGTGGCCTGGGAACAGTGCTGATAACACCAGTGTTTTAGTTACTGCTTAGTACATTTTGGTCTGGCGAAGGACTTTCTGAGCCTCATGCTCTGCCAGGGAGGAGGGGG